>JAVKPL010007352.1:0-295993 GCA_032173675.1 Gastrolobium villosum
TTATTTGGCCATTTTGAGGAAAGGAAGGGAAAGAAAAGAGAGAGAGGAAAATGGAGAAGGGGTAATGGTGATCTGGAGTGCCATGTTGATTACGGGGGCGAACGCACGAGGAAGTGGGCCACCTCCTAACGCGGTGGTGGGCGATCCCAGACATCACCCCATCCCATCCAGCAAACCATTTACAGGGACACTCCTTCTCCCTTCACGCCTCACTGCGCGGCAACACCGCTCTCACTACCGTCAGGTTTTCTTATTTCATTACTATTCACTATTCCTCGATTGCCCTACCATTTATCGATTTACTTACTACCTGCAGTGCCTACCATCATGTCTCATCTCATACCCCAAATCATTCTGTTAGGTCCGAGGTAGACCTTATTGCTATACCGGATTGTATGCGCTAGAGATAATGATATGCCCAACTTACTAGCAATACGCCCGATAACTTTTTTAATCACTGCGCACCAGCAATAGGCTTTATAACCAGGGGGTGTTGTGTGTGCACAATGAGTGGAAGAAGGCTAGGCTGATTCAGAGGTGTGTACCTGAGAGTTACCGGGTTATTTATAGAGGTACCTGGCTCGGCTGCTGAGCTCCGTTGTTGTCAAGATCGAGTCCGCTTTGGTCGGCCTCAACGGGCAGATATTGGTCAGTTCAGCAACGCCATACCCCCATCCGAATATTTTCTCGGAGTGCGGCGCGGAGGTCCATCCGGAACAGTTGCCCCCCCAGCTCGGTATTCTGGAAGTCGGAATGCCGAGATTCTATGTTGGTGCAAGTCAGCCGCTTCATCTTGCCTTTTATCCCACGTGTACTATGTCGGAGGTCGTAAGAGTCTTCGAACCTTGTTATGATTTTGGATTAAATTTATTGGATCAGTGGATCTCGGATGTCGGAACCCTTGAGATGACGTTTCGAGTTTCTGACTTTTCGTCTTATTACCACTTTTTGTCCCTTCGTCTTACTTCTTGCAGTGCACGGTCTACAGCAGGACACGCGTTGGTGAAGCAGGCCGAGTTCCTGACCAGCGTTTTTGCCTCTTTGGAATGGTCTGGCAGGGTTCCTTTTTCAAGGTAAGCCACGATTGGTCTCCTCCAATCTTCAGAGTCGGTAGTTATCATTAGGACGCATGTTGGTTCCAAAATGCTTTGCTGAATGACGGTGCGGTGGTTGCCGGGTCCTTTTGAGCTTGCTAGTTTAGACAGGATGTCGGCCCTGCTATTCTCATTTCGAGGGATGTATTGGATCATTACCTCGTCGAACTCGGCAAACAGTTCCTTAACCCTTTGGAGGTACTTCATCAGGAGGGGGCCCTTGGCTTGGTACTTTCCCTCGACTTGGGAAGTGACGACCTGAGAATCGCTCATGATTTTGATTCTTTTTGCTCCGTGCTCTCTCACCTGCATAATCCCAGCGATAACCGCCTCATACTCTGCTTGGTTGTTTGAGGTCGGAAATGCCAGGTGGAGCGAATGCTCGATTGATACTCCTTCCGGGCTTTCGATGATCACTCCCGCGCCGCTTCCTTTAGAATTTGAGGATCCGTCCACGTACACGGTCCAGATATCCTCTTCCGACTTCTCCTGTTCGTTGCCCGGGGTGAGCTCCAAGATGAAGTCGGCAAGTGCCTGTGACTTTATTGCTGGTCGAGGTTCGTACATTAAATCGAACTCGGATAGCTCGACAGCCCAATTGATCATCCTCCCAGCCAGGTCAGGCTTGTGTAGTATATGCCTGATAGGCTGGTTTGTCCGCACTATGATCCGGTGGCTTTGGAAGTAAGGTCGGAGCCTTCTTGCCGTTGTTAGCAAAGCGAATGCCACTTTTTCTAGCTTCTGGTATCGGAGTTCTGGTCCCTGCAATGTACGTCCAACGAAGTAGATTGGGTGCTGGTGATTGTCCATTTCCCGGACTAAGACGGCACTGATAGCTTCCTCACCCACAGACAGGTACAGGACCAGCGTCTCTCCGGGCTCTGGCTTTGTTAGAACGGGAGGGGTAGCCAAGCAAACTTTGATGTTGTCGAATGCCTTTTGGCACTCTTCCCCCAACCAAATTCCGCCTCCTTCTTGAGGAGCTTGAAGAACGGCAGTGCCTTCTCGGCTGATTTTGGGAGGAATCTGGTCAAGGCGGCAAGGCGGCCTGTAAGTTGCTGGACCTCCCTTTTATTCTGTGGCTGCTTCATTTCCAATACTGCCCTGCATTTGTCGGGGTTTGCCTCGATTCCTCGGTTTGTAAGCATGAACCCCAAGAACTTCCCAGCTGGTACTCCAAATGCGCATTTGGCTGGGTTCAGCCTGATCTTCCGAGATCTTAATTGCTCGAAAGTTTCTCCGAGGTCAGCGATGTGCGCTGAAGTGCTCATTGACTTGACGATCATATCGTCAATGTAAACCTCCAGGTTTCTTCCGATCTGAGTCTGGAAGACTCGGTTCATCATCCTTTGATAAGTGGCCCCAGCATTTTTGAGGCCGAATGGCATAACATTATAACAGAAATTTCCTTTTTCCGAAATAAAAGCCGTCTTATCATGGTCATCCGGGTGAAGGGGAATTTGATTATACCCTGAGTATGCGTCCATAAATGAAAGCAACTGGAAGCCGGATGAGTTGTCCACTAGCTGGTCGATATTGGGCAGAGGATATGAATCCTTTGGGCAGACCTTGTTGAGGTCTGTGTAGTCGACACAAATTCTCCATTTTCCGCTTGGTTTCTTAACCATTACTACATTTGACAGCCAGGTGGTATACTGTATTTCGCGAATGAATCCAGCCTCCAAGAGCTCGTCCACATGTTCGTTTAGAGCTTGGCGTCTGTCTACTCCAATCTTTCTCTTCTTTTGGGACACCGGCTTCGCTCCTGGATACATCGATAGCCTGTGGCAGCAGAAGGCTGGGTCAATCCCAGGAATCTCGGAGGCCTTTCAAGCAAATACGTCGGAATTGGTCTTTAGGAATTCTACGAGCTCGTCATGAAACTCTAACTCCAGAGACTTTCCGACCTTGGTGTAGCCTTGGCCATCACCGCGGATCTCGACTTCTTGTAGTTCGCCCTCGGGTTGTGGCCGAGGCGATTGAAGCTCCTCCCGCATGTCGAGCTCGACTAGGTTGACCTCTCTGCTGGACGGTCTGAGGACTCGGCGGCTTGATCCTTCCCCCTTTGTCCGGGGAGGGGATGCCGGATCCCCATGGTGAGACCGAATTGTCTCATAATAGCACTCCCTTGACTCTCTTTGATCTCCAGGAACTGTGATTATTTCAAGGTTATGTCCTGGCATTTTCATGAGCTGGTGCTTGGTGGATATCATCATGTCCCACTGATGAATAGTGGGACGTCCAATGATTACGTTATAAGAGGAGGAGGTGTCTACTACCACAAACCGAACTCTCTCCGAACGGAAGGAATCCTTCATCCCGAGGGTCAGTTTGAGGTCGATATAGCCTTTTGGTGGAGATGCGTATCCGTTGGTGTGTCCTGGCACGACCTTGGCCAGCTCTGCCCTGGTGAAGTATATCGGAGGGGGTTCGGGTCCATCGAAGTCTGGCTTGAAAGATGGCCGGTCTCTAATGGACATGACCTCTTTTAAGTATTTCCTTCGGGCGTTCGCCGAGTCTCCTCCGCCACCCAATCCTCCGCTGATCACGTTGCATTCAAATTCTGCTTCAGGAAAAGTCTCCATTCTGTCGTCGACTTCCTTGCCCTTGGCATTGCGGTCTGGCCTCTGGTCTCTTTTGTCTCCGCGCCTCGGACTTCGGCTTCGGCTTCGACTTCGGCTTTTCTGTCTGGGTTTGTTGTTCTTCTTGCCTTGCGTACGAATTATGTACTGTTTTAACTTTCCTTCTCTGACGTGTTTCTCAATTGCGTCTCGAAGGTCCCAGCAGTCATCCGTGATGTGGCCGTTTTGGTCGTGGAAGGCGCAATATTTGCTCTTGTCCAATCCGCTTTTCGCCCTAAGGGGGCGAGGTCGGTCGACGTTTCTCATCTCAGTCTGGGCTACTTCTCGCCAGATCCTGGACCTGGGCACGTTTAATGGTGTGTATTCCTCAAACTTCGTTCTGGGAGAACGATCTTCCGTCTTCTTCTCGCGACTGTCGTTCCCTTTTTGGACCCTTTTTGGTCCCGATCTCGACCGTTTTTCTTATTTGGGCTTCTTCTGGACGGGCTCCGCCCCCGAGAGTCGACGAATGCCTGCTGCATATCCTCCACGTCAATGTATTTGTCGGACCTGCGACGGAATTCTTCAAGGTCGTTGACCGGGTTCTTGTAAATTGACCTTGCGAGGGGGGAGTCGCCATCTAATCCAGAGATGATTAGATGAAGATGCACAGCTTCAGTGAGACCACGGACCTTCAGTGCTGCGTCTTTGAACCTATCAAGGTATTTCCTTAATGATTCGTTGTCTTTCTGACGGATTCTTCCCAGCGCGTAAGCCGGCATGGGATGCACCTTGCTGGTAGCGAAATTCAAGCGGAAAGTTCGCGCTAAATCTTCGAACGAGTCAATTGAGTTTTTGGGCAACCTGGTGATCCAGGTCATTGCTTGCCCCGTTAGAGTCGTTGCGAAAATTCTGGCCTTGATGGGCCCAGTAATCCCATTGAACAGCATTTCGGTTTTGAAAGCCTCCAAGTGGGCTTCTGGGTCCTGGCTCCCATCATAGGGAGGTATTCTAGTGGTTTTGAACCTTGGGGGGATGGCCAAGTTCATTAATCTCTCCGTAAACGGGCTATCATTAGCCTCATCGTCGTTCAAATAATTTTGGTTTTGGTTGTTGACGGCGATGTTCTGGCCTCCTACCTCTTGCTGATGGCCGAGGTGTTGAGACAGGGTTTCCAGGATGTTGACCTCAGGAGCGGACGTGTTATGAGGTTGGGAGGTTCCGTTACCAGCTGCGGCGTTTCCACCTGAGTTTTGGTGCTGGTTCCCTCCGTCCTGAGCCTGTGGCCCGCTTCCGGTTCCCCTTGAGCAGTCCGATTTCGTAGTTCGGCCTCCAGCGTGGCCATTCTCTCAGCATCTAGTCGTTGTTGTGTCAAGAATCGGTTTTCCATTTCCTGCATCCGCTGGAGGATTGCTCCCATTGCCATCGAAGTTACATTCGGTGGCTCGGGTTGACGATTCACAGTTGTGGTGTTTCCAACCGGTGGTCTTGGAGGTGGCCTCTGTGGTCCGACCTCTTCGACTTGCACTTCCACCAGAACCGGGTTAGCTGAGGCCTGGAGCTGCTCCAAACCAGACATTTGGGAAGGCCCCTGAGCGTTGCCCGACGTGGATCTTGTGTTGGTCATGGTATTATGGGAATCGAAATTTACCGAGTTCCCACAGACGGCGCCAATGTTAAGTCCGAGGTAGACCTATTTGCTATACCGGATGGTATGCGCTCAGAGATGTATATGCCCAACTTACTAGGCTATATGCCGAGTTCCCAATTACTGCGCACCAGCAATAGGCTTTATAACCAGGGGGTGTTGTGTGTGCACAATGAGTGGAATAAGCCAGGCGATTCAGAGGTGTGTACCTGAGATGTTTAGGTGCTTATTTATAGAGGTACCTGGCTCGGCTGCTGAGCTCCGTCGTTGAGATTGAGTCCGATTTGGTCGGCCTCAACGGGCGAACGTGGGTCAGTTAGGATTCTGCCATATCCCATATCCGAGAATATCTCGGAGGTCGGTTGGCTGAGGTCCATCCGTAACATAACCATTCAATCCAGTTATGTGCATATGATGTTGCAATATAAGCTTTATCAAATCCTCACTTTTATCAATTTAATAAATTTCTTAATCTGACATATTTTCTACATCTCCCATTATTAAAATGCAAATAATATTTAAATTTTTAGAAATTAGCTTTATGTTTTGTAGCATGAGTCTCGATCATGAGACATTCAACTAAGCCATAAAGTAAAATCATTTGGCTACAACGATATAATGTAAAGAAAAAGACAATGTACCTTCAAGCATTATGTTTCTTGCATCCAGAGGATCACTTGGAAGCAGCAACAACTATCATTGCATAAGACAGCATTGGTAAGTTTATAAAAACTGAGGAAAATGGGAAAAATAAAAGAATGGGAAAGATAGGCTTGAAAACTCAAGATAGCCAAGGAATGATGAGAAAAAACAAAGGAGAGGATATTTCTGGCACGGTTTTGAAAAAAGAGGAATTAAAACTCATGATAACCAATGACAAAAGAGAGTACATGTGATTAGAATGTCGAAAAAGACCTAAGATTCCTCTGCATGGTTTTGAAATTTCAGCTGATTCAACATTCTGAATTGATGATTGCTACATTGGTATTGAATTAGAATAAGCAAACAAAATACAAACTTTAAAGTGAAAAGGTTCCCCGGGACAATAAATACTAAGAAGAAAAAGATTTTACAAATGAGCATACAACGGACTTTATTAATTAAGGTATTGGAGACTAAAACACAAGTCACAAGCAGTGACAAAAGGAAAAATTGTAACTTGCGATACAAAGTAAAAAAAACCAACCTTAATCTTGTCCTCAAGCTCTGAGAGTTGCTTAGACAAAGAGTCGACTTCATAAGATATCATTTCCGCCATATCCTCATCATTGCCATCATCCTTTGTTAAAGCTAATAAGATATCACGTTGATTATTAAGAGTTAGAGAAAGTGATCAATATAAATCATACTCCAACTTCAAGTGTATAAATAAAATAAGGATTAACAAGTGAGAGTTCAGTAAACCTTTGGTTTCTTCTAGCATCTTCTCACACTCTTTAAATCTCTTGTAAATGGACACAACCTATACCACATTTAACATTACATAAATACAGTGTCTTCAACGGAAGGGTGAATGGATTGGACATGAATATGATATTATAAATTAGAGTACCTCATCAAGCTCTGACACTGACTGTGCCAACTTCTGGTATTCACTAGGATTAGACACAATATCTGGATCTGCAAGCTTGACCTAAAATTTTTGCTTTCAGAGAAAATTGTTTGAAGAAAACAGGGAGAATAATGAGCAGAGAGAAATACCGATAATTCTTTCCAGGTTTTCTCAGCGGATTCCAGCTTCGTTATTAGGTAAGGTTCCTGTAATGTAAATAAACACAAGTTAAGCAATTAGAAGAGTGGATTAAACTAATTTATGTAATAAAATGGATTATAATTCAATAATCTTTGTTTTTTGGTGAGTTACCGCCATGCATGCGATTCTCGGAGAAGTGAATGTGGTGGGTGCAAGAGTGACTCGTCTGTTAATGAATTGATGAAGGGAACGGTGTCGTATAGGGACTATGTCGCGGCGTGCAGCACATATTCGAGCTGTGAAGCTCGGCGTTAAGCTACTCATGGTAATGGTCATGGCCACGCACACAGAGAGAGCACGCAATGCCAGTGAAATTCAGATAAAGAAAGGGGTGAGATACGGATATGGAGAGGGATTGGGTCATGGTTTGGATTAGAGACTGTTTGGGTTGGGCTTAAAATGTGTATGTTTACTTTTTTTGTCAGAGCTGGCCTGTCTCCTCATGTTGGGCTCTTTAACCAACAAAAGCTTTTCCATTTGCCGTAAGTATATTGGGTTTTATATTTATTATGTTGTAAGAAAAGTGATTTTGTAATGTTATAGAGATTCGTTTTGCGTATTATATTTTTTTTCTTTTTTCTTTTGTTTTAAAATGAGTGGGTCCCAACAAATATTGTGTATGTAGGAAAATTTATTGTGTTATGTTAAAGGAGGAAATGAAAACCCAAGTATATTTTAGGGTTTTATGTTTATCATGTAACATAATATAACTCCATTTTCCTACACACACATTAAAGAGGTGAGGTCCACATATTTTTCTTTCTCTTTCATCATTTCATTTTCTCTCTCTTTTATATTGTGTGTGTTGAAAATAACACTTAAATTATGTAACATAACATTAATAAACCTTACTCAATTTTTTTTTGGTTAACCTATGAGACAGTTCTAAGCAGTGTTTTATAACTACTTCGGTCATTGACTTCAACAAGATATTGGATCACTAGTTCAATCAAATTTTAAAATAATATATAATAAATATTATGTTCAACAAATAAAAATGATCAAATGGTAAATTTTTCAATCCTTAAACAAGAGGACTTATTGTTTGCAAAATGTATATATTTTAGACAATTTAATATAAACATGGGTCGACTTCGCCGTCCGGTTTTTTTTTTGAAAAAAAAAATTAAATTAATATTTATTGCGAAGAAAACAATAAATTTTTAGATTACAATTTATTGCGATATAAAAAGTTATATTACCATCTCATGTTGTATTATGAAATTATTAAAATAATTTTACATCTTATATAATTTGTGTCATAATCAGACAAAATTAGTAATAATATTAAATATATGGCAATATATAATTTGATGATAATGAAATTAATATTTTTTAAATTAAAGTTTTTCCTAATTTGGGTAGTGTGATTATACAAAAAAAATTACATTTTTTATATTTGTTTTATTTATCCTCTTGATTTTCTTATTTATATAATGTTGTCAAGAACTCAATGAATGGGACAACGAGCATTTTGTCACGTTATTGGTAAAAAATTACAATGAAAAATTTGTCAAAATGTCATATCACTAAAAACACTACAACACCTGGATTTTTCTAAAGTGTCATGTCACCAAAAACACCACCTGGATTTTTCTAAAGTGCTTCATGAGCACAACACTATTTTATAGTCCTTTACTAAAAGAGGATATCTTTCTTCCATTTATACCCTTATCTTTTTTTCAAAATTTCACCTCAATCCTTTTTATTTTCCTATTTTTGGGAAGGGAGTACAGCTCCCGGAGAAAGAATAAACGAGCTCACAACACCTTGCATTTTACGTTTGCACACGTGACAGCTAGTTTGACGCCATGTAAACTCACTGAACAATCCAACATTTTTCAACCAGTCAATGTGTTAGGCCGACGTCGCTTCATTGTACAGCGTGTTAGGTGACATTTTGACACATATAAAGGACTGAAGTTGTTGGATAGTGCAAATATTATAGTGCAACATGACATATGCATATGTAGTATCCATGGAAAAACCATAAAGATGATTTAAAGTACAATAAATGTTGATCTTTTTTTGTTTTTATTTTTTGGATAATATAATATACAATAAAGAAGAATTGTTTCCAAGTAGCGTACGCAAACATGGAAAATATTTAACCGTTGCATGATTCAAATCTACCGTTATCAGCGCAACGAAATTTTGTTATGATGATTTTAAAGAAAGGAAGATAAAATAATTTTTTATTAGAATAGATTATAAGGGTGAATGATAAAATTTATAAATATAAGTTTAGATTAAAAATAAAATTACAAAATAAATGAGGAGTCAAAAAAATTTAGATACATCTTAAAAAAAAGTACCCCATGACAGTTTTAACTTTTTTTCTTCATTGTAAAAACTTTTTTTATAATAAATTTTGTTGTAAAAATACATTTGATCAACTTTACTTATAAAAAGAGAAAAGAAGTTAAAAAAGACCTCCTAAACATATACTTATTGTTTTTGTATTGATATAATTGATCATATCCCTATTTTAATTGTTTTTTTCCCTCAAAAAATGAAAACTAAATAATCGTGTGCAAGGGAGTGAATTTATAGTAGTCCGGACCATAATGTATTGGGTGAGACTGAGTTGAAAAAAAGTCCAAAAGAGAAAATAAAATAAAATAAATAATACAGGTATCAATTTTTGATTGGAAAGATCACGATAATCCGCGAACATATTAAAAAATTCCTGCAAGGTGAGGCAGAAAAAGTCACTTGTGTATATAATTGCGAGGAAGGATATTCTAACTACCAAAATTTTCCACTACTAACTTAATACCTATCTACTCACCGTTGAATCAAAAAGAGAGAATGCTAAAAAGTTATTAAAAAAAGAGAAAATGTTGATCCAATAGTAATTAGATAGGTAATGAGTTGGTAGTAGAAGATTTTGGTAGTGAACACACAATATCTCTCCTCTATAATTGCATTACATCACTTCAACTCTAAACACGACGACATCAAATTACACAAATCCAAGTTTAGGGCTCTCCCCTTATGAAGAGGAGAAAAAAAAAAACTATCGAATTCTTAAATACACAGATTGTGTTTAGAATTTACTTGCGAGATTTTTATTGCCGTTGTAATTTTTTTTTTTTTATTTTGGTATGCTGCCGTTGTAATTTTTTTTTATACAAACAAGAATGAACACACAATATAATATAATATATTTAAAATTCTCGTTGACTTGTAATTTTTTCCGATACAAACAAGTGCCCGACTGAAAGTTGAGATACTAACTCCAAGGGTAGCTCAGTTGACAGTTGAGCTCTTAAGGGATTGCTTGGTGCAGGGATCAAATTCTAACTCAAGTAGTTTCTTGAAAAATCTTTGGGATCAAATAAGCTAAAAACCTTGGGTTAGGAAATTAGTCTTTATCCCTTTTTCCGATTGCGAAGCTTAGTACTCCCACGCTCACAATAAAAAACGAGCCGTACCCCAAGGCACACGAGCCGTACCCCAGAGCATGCTGCCCGGAGAATAAGATTGAACGGGGATACAATGTAGAAAAAAAAAAAAAAAAAGTTGAGATGACTAATTTGACCCATACATTCCCCTTGGAACTGTAATAGCAAACCCTATTTTTTTGTCACATCGCACACATTCGACTAACCCAATCACTCATGCCATCATTATACGCTAAAACCCGAAGGGACAGTCACGTCATTTCAACAAGGAGGGTTGTCGGTACTTATCCATTTTTCCCCCAAGACCGTTCCCTTTTAAAACTATTCTCATAATAATATTTACATTTTCCAGGTGCGCCATTTGGCGGGCAGCGCACATAAATCTATCTTATTTTATTTGTTTTTATTATTTTTTTTAAAAAAGAAAGAAAGAGAAAGAGAAAATAGAGCTGAAAAGCCTACACCAGACCGTACAGTCCTAGAGAGAGAAGGAAAGAGCGCACAAAGACACATGCTCCGTTACAGTGACTGAAAACCCATCTCCGTCTCTCCGATTCGCGACGCTAACCCAGCCACGACAAGAAGACAACCTATGCGATCTTATTCCAGAACATTCTAGAACACTCCAAAATCCTTGTAAAGAAAAAACAAAACAAAAAAACACACACGTTCCCTCTTCTCGCTCCTGTAAAACTCTTTAACTTGTACAGAAACATCCCACCCCAAAAAAAACCCGTTTTCATGGAGTTCTATGGACGGAACCCGGCGAGGAATGGGTCGAATCCGGGGAATCAACCCGAATGGCACTCACCCGGCGTCGAGACTGGTCTTGAAGGTGTTCCCCACCTCAATCTCTGTACTTCGTTATCATTTAGCGTCGAATTTTTCGTTTTTTTTCTTCTTTCTTTTTGTGTGACGCTGTTAGGGTTTCCTTAATGTGGAAGTTAGTTTTGGGGGTTTTGGCTTAATTTGTGTTGTGGTGCAGAATCGATGTGGCATTTGACGCTAGGTAGCAGCGAATTGTACCCGGAGCGACCCGGTGTCGCCAATTGTGTGTATTACATGCGGACCGGGTTCTGTGGTTATGGGGGCAGGTGTCGTTACAATCATCCTCGTGATCGTGCTGCGGTAACCTTTTCCATCGTTTTAAAAATATATGCATTAGGTTCGATGGAAGTGTCTCCCATTGTTGTTGTATTTATATCATTCTTACTTATTATACACTGTTTTTAAAAGGTTCATATTCTATTGTTCACTTTTTCTGTTGGTAATTTATTGCGGTTTTTATTTTTTTTTAACGAGCATTTCTTTACTCCTTTTTAATTTTTTATGTTAAGTTGTAATTTTTAAAGGAATGGTGAGTGGTCCTTCAAATGATGAATATCAAGTTGAGTGGATAAATTTGTTTTGAATTGCATAAATCCAAGACGAATGTAGATGGCTAATATTTCATTTTCATCTTATTACGATAAATATGATTTCTTTAAGTGTGTAAATATGATTTAAGTCAGATACTGATCAGGTTGCTGCAGCTGTAAGAGCTACAGGGGATTACCCAGAGCGAGTTGGGGAACCTCCGTGTCAGGTATAGTTTTTTTATTATTTCTTCAATGTCTGCTCAGCTTTCCATTTTTTTGGCCCGTCTTTGTTGGAATCTTTACATTGTAATTGAAATGATTGTCTTCTGGTTATGCTGATTATTTATCTCTTCCTATGAGCAGTATTATTTAAAAACCGGAACATGTAAATTTGGTGCATCCTGTAAATTCCATCATCCGAAACATGGAGGTGGATCTTTGAGCCAAGCTCCACTAAATATTTATGGATACCCACTACGGCTGGTTTGATTCCTCTTGGCATTTTCATTCTGTCTTGTAAGTGACATGTGAAACAAATTATGCAATGGTTAAACTAAACCCCCCCCCCCCCCCCCCCCCCCCCCCTCCCTCTTTATAACAGGGTGAGAAAGAATGCTCCTACTATTTGAAAACGGGGCAGTGCAAATTTGGTATAACTTGTAAATTCCATCATCCTCATCCTGGTGGCACATCATTGCCAACTTCTGCACCTCAATTTTATCAACAGGTGCAGTCTCCTACGATCCCTCTGCCTGACCAGTATGGGGGAGCATCTACAAACTTGAGAGTGGCTAGGCCTCCTATATTACCTGGTTCATACGTACAGGGCGCTTATGGTCCTGTACTTCTTTCCCCAGGGGTTGTTCCATTTCCTGGATGGAGTCCTTATTCGGTGAGAGAGAAATATATTTCCTTTGAAATATTGCAGAAATCAGTTCTTTTTTCTTTGCTTGAGTAGTTACTTTGTTGTGGTGTTGTTAAAATAGTGCAGGCACCCGTAAGTCCTGTGTTATCTCCTGGTGCTCAACCTGCTGTCGGGGCTACTCCTCTATATGGAGTGACCCAGTTGTCTTCATCAACATCAGCTTTTGCTAGACCATACACTCCTCTGCCCTCTTCTACTGGTCCTTCAGGCAGTAGCCAGAAGGAACAAGTGTTTCCTGAAAGACCTGGTGAACCTGAATGCCAATACTATCTGAGAACAGGGGACTGTAAATTTGGTTTAGCTTGTCGATATCATCATCCTCAGGACCGGGTTGTGCCACGGCCTCTTCTCAGTCCCTCTGGTCTTCCTCTACGTCCGGTGAGTTTAGTTACTCTTTTGATTTGATTCTTTTGTTTTACTGTCCAACTCCCTTAGATATAATGAAATGAAATCTCATGTTATATGGTACTTTAAAGTTAGAATTTCTGATGTTATCTATGGTTTCCTTAAATTGGTTATTCATACCTTAGCCATTTATTACTGGACAACCTGTAACTGAATCAGCAGTCAACAGGAATGGGATTTTTTGTAATATGCATATTTTATAAACTTGATTATGCAAATAATTCAACTTTTTTTTTTTTTGTTTTTTCATGCGTGGCAATGTTACAGTTGTAGGCTGAATGACTTATTTGCTTAATCTACTCTTTTGCCCTGGAATGAACTGAAGACTTGCAGCTAAGTGTTTTCTGAGTCGTCTGATTAGCTATTAATTCTGTAGATCCTGGCTCAGTTATATTGCCCTGAAAGAAAATTTGTACTTACCTTGGTTCTACAATAATTTCCCCCCTAAACATTTGTTTCATTCCTCTCCAGGATAATTAGCCAAGTAATTGGCTTTGTATGTACTGTAAGCTGATCATGAAATTTAAGGGATTTATTCTGTTCTCCCTTTTTAATGACCGTTTTCTGTATTTGAGGTTTAAAACATGCATAAGATTTGGAGAACTTGTTAAAGTAAATAATATTCTTTCTTTTCTTGAAGCTTCTATGTTAACAGTTTGTTTTGAGACAAGTAAAACACATGCAGAAGAAAAGCTTAGTTGGCACCTAGTGTCCGGATGCAAAAACATTGCTTACCATTTTTAGTGGCTGTTTGATAAAGTGAAGATGTTAATTAATAGATACTCAGTAAGAGTGTTTTCCTTCTTGTATCATCTGATTTTTGTCAGTGTGATAGAGGATCACTTCTCAGTGATTCTGGACAGCACAGACACACACTGAATTCCCAGACATTGACCATTATTTACATACTAAAAAGGATGCAGGTTTGCAAATCAAGAAGTTACTTTTAAAATTTTCTCTTATTTTCTTTTGGACGTTGCATAAGTTTTTTACGTATCAGACAGATGTTTCCTACATAGACATGTATGTGTAAATAGATACATGTATTCTGCTCAAGGCACACCACTAGGACTTACTACTTATTCAGAAACCAGTATTTTCTACCAAAAAAAGAAACCAATATTAGTATGGAGTCTAAACAAGTTTCTCTTTCAATGGATAAGGTTGTGAGGGTATTGAGTGGCCCTGCTTTGCATTTAATTCGTAAACTGACCTAAGTTGCACTAGGGTCAATACGGACAGCATATGTACTGGGAATCAAGTGCTGTGATAGTTTATGGTTTGAAAGTCTTCTCTGTCTGCAACAGTAGTTTGAGACGTCACCTATCCAAGAAACAAAAATAATGGTCTTGAACAGCATTGAATGTTTTTGAAGATGAATAAATAAGATGAAATCATTTTGTAATTTACAATTTTATTTAATTGTTAATTACGGCTTTTACAGCTTGACATATCAAAATATTGTGTGTGTTTGGATTAAGTTATTTTTTGTTCAAAACAACTTAATTTTTTTTATAACATATGTAAGCAATTTTTGTGTCATATGAAACAAAACATGCACTTATACTGGTGTTTTTCTGATTTATTTAATTGTTATTTAATTTTGTGAGAAGTGAAAGAAGAAATGCAGCATGCATATATCGGAATGTAAAAAATAACCTTAATTGAGCTTTGTAGTCGGTTTAATATACTAAGCGAATTTGAAATAGAAAGAACATATGTAAGCATTCTTGTCTTCATATGTAAGCATTCTGGATTTTTCTATTTATTTATTCCTAATTTAATTGTTTTTTCACTTTGACAAGTCAATTCTTTGAACAGTCTTACATTTTGTTCTTATGGTAATGCATGATAATTACCTTGTAATTATTAGTAATTTCTTTTTTTCTTACAGTATTACATAATGGGTTTGCTGCTTTCTGCTTCATACTCGCTCCTTTCTCATTATGGCCATACAAATCCAGAATATTAGGTTTCTTTTCATCATACTGTAATGGGATTGTAGACAAATTTGTTTTGAACAAGACTTTAAAATCTGATTGATTGATTGCATTTGCATTCAAACAGGTTATCACACCTCGTTGGAGATTAGTAAGAGCATGTTTAATACTACATGTTACTGCCAGTATTGTTGGTGTTGTGTACTTCTTTCTGCATTATATTCAGCATTATAATTAATGTGCTTTCTTTTGGGAATTTTGTTTAATCAATTCCTTTGCTAGAAAACAGGGGGTACAACCTTGTGCATTTTATTTGCAAAATGGGCATTGCAAGTTTGGCTTCACATGCAAATTTGACCATCCTTTGGGGCCTATGAGATACAGTCAATCAACGTCTTCCCTGATTGATATGCCAGTTACTCCCTACCCAGTTGGGTCTTTGCTGTCTACCTTGGCTCCTTCATTAACATCTTCAGAGCTTCTGCCTGAATTGATGTTAGGGTCCAAAAAGGAATCCTTTTTAACCAGAATGCCTTCTTCTGGAATAGTTCCATTACTTCTGTCTGTTTAATTTTTTCACAAGATGGATCTGTCTCACTATCTGATGTGCAACTCTCAAGTCAGACAACGTGGTGAGATACGTTGATTAAGGATAGTTAATTAAAAAATGACTATCATTGGATGTGATTTAACAAGCCTCCATTGCTTCTGTTTATAGTGCCAATGAATATTTAGTGGCAACTGATCCAAGTTTCTTCGTCACTGTTTATAAATCACCATCCAATCTATTTTATCCTACACTAGGTCATTCTCTTTATGTCATCTCATCTGATTATATATTGAATAAGCTTCAATAGAAAACTTTATATCAATATATGGTCTTTCCTTCCTCCCTTTCGAATATTATTTTCTTGATTTATGTCAAGTCTGCGAGATTGTGAGTCATACTCGTTCTAAATCCATTTGCAATTCAGCTATACTTCTAACGGATTTATGCAAATAATTTTCTTTTAAAAAAATTAATAATCTCAGAACATCAATTTTTTAGTAATGCTCTTTTGCGTGAAAATTTATTTGTGATTTGTACACAAAGGTTCTCATTGGTGCGAACTAGGTTATACTCGTGTGGAAAAAGTTTCATATTATATAGCAGAACCTTGTTTTTTTAAAAAAATAAATAAAAATGTTACAGTCAACTGATTATACTCTTCCATAATGAAGAGACGTAATGTTCAATTCTTCTTCTAATATAAATATTCTGAAAACGACCATATTTGTTTTCTTACAAATAGCCACAATTGAGTTAGTCTTAATATTTTTAGTTTGGCTACATAAATTTATTTTCTACAAAATGAGTGGAATTTATTAACTTTTTCTCTTTTTTCTTTTCCCAATCTCAGTGACATTTCTCATGTGCATGTTCTTTATCAACATAGTTATATAATTGTTACATAATTGTGGAATACAAGTTTAGCTGCATATGTATTTGACTCATATTGGCGATGCAAAGTGGAATTATAGTCTTTGACCCCATTGCCCAAAAATTTAAAAGGGTGGGGTCAAATGTTTACTGCAAATCATGATGACATGTCACCTTCTTTCACATCTGCACTAATGATATATAGCATCTTTCATCCCAATATGTGAAAGAAGATTTAATAAAATAAAAAAACTATTTTTTAGCTGTGGCTGTCCCATTCGTTCTCTCCCAATTTTATGGCTGCCAAAGGCAATAATTCTTTTCAAGTTTTTATGTTCCAAAAGCGAAGATAGATGATTCAACCATACAAAAACTAAAGTTCATAGTACTTGGACTTAAATTGATGATTGTGAATGGGATTTGATCGAAGTTATATTCTATGCTGTACAGACATCGATATAGGACACGATATAATATTTTGATATGTTACGTTAATTCTAAGAAATGTTATATTTTGACATATTAAGAAATATTTTGATATTAAGTAATATTTTTAATTTATATAGATATATTATATTTAATATTCAATAATTCAATAAAAAATAAAGTTAAATTTATAATACCTATTAATATAAAGAAATATAAAATATCACAAATATTTATATTAAATTCAATAAAATGATAATTGTAATCCAACAAATCTAATAGTTAGAACTGAAAACGTAACACAAGGCAATGCAACACTTTAACTCTTTTTTGAGTCTCTCAAATACGTGTTGGAGTGTCCTACATGATTTGTCAATTTTTTTTTGAAGTGTTTGCATCATAGGTTATACCCTACACCTTAATATATTACAACTTCTAGCTAAAACAATTATATCTTTTTAAATCAAGCAAAGCCCATAATTGATTATTTACACATCCATTTCATAATATGTACCTAGACTCTAAGAGAGCATGTTTTACTAATTTAAAATAGCTAGTTACTTTTATTTAATTAATTTTTAAATAATTTATTTAGAGTATTTAATTAATGAACAAAAATGAAGAAGAATATTTTAAATAAAATATAATTGAACAGGATAACAAATATTCTCAACTTTAGCACTTAATGTCGTAAAATTAGTCTTTCACTTTATACATAATCGAGGGGATATTCTTAAGAAATAAAAAAACTCCCAATTTTTTTTTTTTTTTTTTGATAAACAACTCTCAAACTTTATTAGTATACGCTTTATGATAGAGCCATTAGTTTTCAATTTTCATGAACTTCAGAATAAAGTATTTTTTAAGTATTAAAAAACGGAAAAAAGAATAGTGTACTTGATATGAATGATTTTATTATTAATGAAATGCAAGACAAAATTGGCACAGAATAATGCACATGTGATTCCTATGTCTCCAGACTCGTTACAAGAATATGCATTGCCTTTGTCTTGTGCTGCTCCTGCTAATGAAATATAGAGAAATCATCAAATTTATATCCTATCAAACAAAGAAACCCTTCAATAGAGAAAGAAAAAAAAAATATATATATATATATATATATATATATATATATATAAATTCTTTTTTTTTTTTTTTCCCCTTCTCACATAAGAAGAAAGAAAAAGAAGCATTGACATGAAAGAAGAAAGGAGCAGGAATTATAATCATTTAAGTCTCTTTTACCATGCTTACCAAAAAAATAAAAAATAAATATCTTATACCATTTAGGTGTAAAGCTGGTTGCAGTTCTCCGCAGTTTGACAGGAACAAAATACAGAATTACATAGGAGTTGGACCACCTGCAAACTGTTCATATTTCTTGGAAGGAGGAAGGGTTTGTTGTTGGCTGTAAAGCCTGTACTATTGGAATATTGGATCAAATAATTTGACACATTCTAGAAACAAAGTTAACCAATGGAATACAATATAAGAGAAATTATTTAATGATGCTCGAACATAATTGATGCATGTTTTATAAAAAATTAATATTAATATTAAGTTGGTTCTTAATTTATGTATGTTTATTTATAATTAATAATGCATATATTTCTTGAAACATGTATATGTAATAACTTGTAACGGCCCTTTAATGTATATATTTCTTGAAACATGTATAAGTAATAACTTCTAACGGCTTAATTTTTGCAGACAACATTATCTGCAGTTGACGCAGAAAAGTTGGCCATAGCTTAAAAATAAAATAAAGTAAGTACAATAGTTGACAATGTTATCTGTGCGAATCCTAGCTTGTTGTGAGTAGAACAGCTACAGAAATCATTTTGCTGAATTCTAATATGCACAGGAAATAAAATAAAGTAAGCTACAGTCCACACTTCACAAGAAAAAAAAATTAAATTAAATTATGGTGATTACCTACCCGGACTAGTACTGAGGCATTCAACGAAAGAAATTAATGGTCTCATCATGATGGCTACCAGATCGACGCAGACGCAGTGAATGATCATGATTCTTCCAACAGTTGTCACATTGAGTAACTGTGATAGCCACTTTAGTGCCCATATCATGAGCTGATATTTATTAAACGGAAAAATTATTTTTCCACATTCATATAACAGAATAATATTTTGGTAGATAACTTATCTATATTTATTTTCAAAATAACATCATTTTAGGATTAAAAAAATTAAAAAATTATAATTATAAAGATTATAATAACCATGAAATTAATTACAATTATAAAAATATTATGATTTTCATCCCAAAATGACATCGTATTAGATTTACTGCAGATAATTTGTCTGCAATAACTGCAGAAAAAATAAACACTTCATATAAATATAAGTGGATTCTATTATAACAAGAAAAAAAATTAATGGAATATGACGAGACCCATTAGAGAGAAAATTTTCTTAGCACAAAGTAAGTAAATTTGTACATTGTTGATACTTCAAATTCAAAAAATTTGCCCAATTTTATTAAAAATATATGACAAATGTTATATTTACAAATTTTTTGTTATGACCGGTATACTACACTAAGTATGACCGGTCATACTTAGTGTAATTTGTAAAAAAAATTATAAACGGATCCCTTCCTAAAATATATATGTAATTTTTTTTTTTTTTTTTTTTTTTGGAGAATTGGTTCAACAAATATCGTTTGAAAACATATGAGCTACTTGCTACTTGCTCCTAAATCTAGGCCTTAAGAAATTGACTTTTAATTAATGGGATTGAAAGCTTGTATTAGAGATTGAAACATGCTAATTTTTCAGCATTTAAATTTATAAATGTATTTGAGTTGATCTAGTTTACTACCATGGTTGTCATTATAACATGCAATCCAACTCATCCTTTTTAATTCCAACTTTAGCTAGCTTTACACATAATATATGTAGTTATTTATGCTATAGTCTTTATGTGGGTAGCTTTAGCTAGCCATTATTACAATTAACAAAAGCACTACTGCTACTCCTGCAGTTTCATAAAACAAATAATACCATGTAAAGAAAAAGCAAAGGCCACTTATTCACCACCTTTCACCGAAAAGTGTAAGCACACCTGCATTTGCCTTGATTATGAGATTAAGTTCATATTATAAAGTATGTTTCAAAGTCATCTCCATCCTTTAAGCCTGCATGGATGGGTTCATGTGACTTTCACTTCACTTCAACTTTCCACTGACAGTGAAGGAAGAGGCTGAAGAAGTGGTCCTCAACACAGAATCTGTCAGAAGAATATAGTTTTGTTTAACTGACATGAAATTGTTAACATATATATTCACATCACTGGCAGTGTGACAATTCCTTAGTGGGGGTTGGTGCTTCAGAATTATCTCAATTTGAGACGTTTTGGTGGAGAGATAACATGGGAGTTGTAACTGTTGGTGAATTGAAGCCAAGCATTTCAGGGAAAAGGACCTTTCGTCCAAGTTCAAGCATAAGACATGCCACTGAATGGTAACCTTCTACTTCTTAACATGTTTTGCTGCATTTAGTGTTGATTGCAATCACATGTTGCATTTAAATTAATTAATGAGTGTGGATTTTTTTTTCCTTGTCTGATGCAAAATGAAAAAAATGTATACAATTCAAGAGATTGATCTAATGGTCTAATGGTTTATATATTCCATTTTATTAAAAAAACTTCTTGTACAGTTATTTTCAGAGACTTATTAAGTATTTTTTATCTTATTACATTTGACCACATCTTCGGAATCTAGTGCTCCAAGGTAAACTTTCAGCCATTTATTTTCTTTCCATCTTGTGAATGATAAGTAATGTTTGTCTGTCAATTATTCTAGTGCTTTTTTAGAGGGTGGAGATGATGTAATAGGAGCTCACCGAATAAATCTTTGGTATTTGTACTAAAGATTCAATACATCCCTCCAAAAAGATTACATGTCAGTTAAAAACAAATTTTTTTCTGTCAAATTTTTCTCTCCCAAATTCTGAATTTATTGTGATGGGGTCATTCTCATCTAAAAGGTACAACAGTAATACCAAAGATTTATTCGAGTTCACGGACTATGGGAAAGAGACAGTAAATCCTGTCCAATTAATGTTTGTTTCTCAATTAATGTTCAATTCTCATGTAACCATGTTATTTGCTGTACAGCTTATTTAGCCTCTCACCGAAATTCTGAATTTATTGTGATGGGGTCATTCTCATCTAAGAAGATTTAATTGTCTTTTGGTTTGTGATGTACAAAACACATTAATTGAGCTTCATTTGGTACATTAAGTTTAAAATACATGCAACTAGAGGCTCTTTCACGGTCTCTGATAATTTCATTTTGGTAAATATGTATGCCTGCAGTTTTTGATTCATATTGAAATATTCATGTCTATATGTCATATAATGATTCAGCTAGATTTTCTTTTTTGCAGGCCAATATCTGATGTCTCTAGTGATCTTGTCATCGAAGTAGGAGCATCAACCTTTGCACTTCACAAGGTAAAGGAAACAAGCTGCAATTCTGATTGGTCAAACATTCAACATGGTTGGTTTTCTTTTAAGTGTTTTGCAATTTTTTTTCCCACAGTTTCCTCTAGTTTCTCGGAGTGGAAGAATTCGGAAGCTGCTGTCAGAAGCAAAGGATTCAAAAGCTTCACGCATTAGTCTCCAAAGTGTGCCAGGTGGTGTGGAAGCATTTGAGCTAGCTGCCAAATTCTGCTATGGAATTCATGTTGAGTTCACCCTCTCAAATGTTGCTATGCTACATTGCACAGCTCATTTTCTAGAAATGAAAGAAGAATTTGCAGAAAAAAACTTGGAGACAAGAGCTGAAGCATATCTAAAGGATACAGTGCTCCCTAATATATCAAGCACGATATTTGTTCTTCACTGTTGTGAGACTCTTCTCCCCATGTCAGAAGAAATGAACCTTGTTAGCAGGCTAATCAATGCAATTGCAAATAATGCTTGCAAAGAGCAACTTACCTCTGGCTTGCTAAAACTTGACCACACTTTCCCTTCTAAAACCATATCAATCATGGAACCAGAAACACCCTCAGATTGGTGGGGAAAGTCTTTCAATGTTCTTAATCTTGATTTCTTCCAAAGAGTTATATCTGTTATGAAGTCAAAGGGACTAAGACAAGATATGATCAGCAAAATTCTGATAAACTATGCACATAATTGTCTTCAGGGAGTTTCTGTTAGGGACCCCCAAATGGTCAAAGGAAGTTTACTTGACATAGAATTGCAGAAGAAACAAAGGGTCATTGTTGAAACCATAGTTGGTTTACTCCCAACTCAATCAAAAAAAAGCCATGTTCCAATTGCATTTCTCTCATGTTTACTAAAAGCAGCAATAGCAGCATTAGCATCAATTCCTTGTAGATCTGACTTGGATAGACGAATTGGTCTACAACTTGACCAGGCAATTCTTGAAGACATCCTTATTCCAACAAATTCACCTAAAAACTCCCATAGCACAATGTATGATACAGATTCAATCTTGAGGATCTTTTCTATTTTTCTGAACTTGAATGATGATGATGATGATGAAGATGGCCACTTCAGAGATGAAAGCCAAATGGTATATGATTTCGACAGTCCTGAATCTCCAAAACAAAGCTCAATTCTAAAGGTATCCAAATTACTAGACAATTATCTAGCTGAAGTAGCACTAGACTCAAACTTGTTGCCATCAAAATTCATAGCACTTGCAGAACTACTTCCAGATCATGCACGTATTGTAAGTGATGGACTCTATAGAGCCGTTGATATCTTCCTTAAGGTGAGAAATCACAATTACATGCAAGTAAACTATTATTGCTAGTTTTTCTTTTTTTGGTATAACCTGGAGGTATCCCCATTCAACCTTCTCCGGTCACCTTGCCCTCGGGGTACGGCCCTATAGGCTAGCCCCTCGTTGGATCAACGGGTGCATTGAGCTTTGCTACCGGAGGAAGGATGAGACTAATACCCCAATCAAGGAGGGAGGCACATCCTCTCGCCCCCGAAGATTTTAGCTTCGCTACCGGAGGAAGATGAGACTAATACACCAATCAAGGAGGGAGGCACATCCTCTCGTCCCCGAAGATTTTCCAAGAATTTGCTTGAGACAGAGTTTGAACCCCTAACTCAAGCAAACGCTTGGGAGCTCAGTTGCCAACTGAGCTACGTTCGGGGGTTTATTATTGCTAGTTTTAGTTATAAAGAACCAATTCAACAAAAAAAAAAAAAACTTAAGCTATTAAATGAAGTTCATATTTATAATTTTATATTATATTTCTCTAATGAATCTGTAACTGTTTTTTCCTTTCTTTATTATATAGGTTCATCCAAATATGAAGGACTCAGAGCGTTACAGTCTCTGCAAAACCATTGATTGTCAGAAACTGTGTGAAGAAGCATGCAGCCATGCAGCACAAAATGAAAGGCTACCAGTGCAGATGGCAGTGCAAGTTCTTTACTTGGAGCAAATGAGGCTTCGCAATGCCATGAACGGAGGACACAATCAATTCTTCTTTGGTGGGGTTCAGGGTCACTTCCCTCAACGTTCAGGAAGTGGTGCAGCAAGTGGAGCCATTTCCCCTAGAGATAACTATGCATCCGTAAGAAGAGAGAACCGAGAGCTGAAGCTTGAAGTTGCAAGAATGAGAATGAGGCTCAATGATTTGGAGAAAGACCATGTTTCCATGAAGCAGCAGCTTGTGAAGTCCCACACTGCCAATAAGCTCTTCAAATCATTCACCAAAAAACTAAGCAAGCTCAATGCTCTATTCCGGATAAACACTATTATAAAGCCAATTGGTGGCAAAACTGCTTCAGAAAATCGGTTCCCTTTTCCAAAGCGAAGACGCCACTCAGTTTCATAACTATATTAAAATTTGTAATATAAGCCACAATATATGTATAGTATGCATAAGCATAATGCATGGCGTGATTGTTTCTATTTTTCCAGTCAACAATTTTATGTCCAATTAAACTGGTATCAACGTATCATCATCTGAATTAGTAGATAGTCCTAAAAAATTTCGCTGCAAATTAGCACCCTTGAAGAATTTGTTATCACTTGAGTAAGGCTTGATAGCATAATATAAGCGTGAAGGTTAAAATTTTAAGATACAACTCATAAGAGATACCTAAGGAATGAGAGAAAAAAAACAAGAGGGAAAGTATTATAAAAGAAACAATGCAGAAAGACCATTTTATTATGTGGTATAATGACTAGAAACTTGTGCTAATTATTTCCCTCTCCGTATTTATGTGTGATAATGTTATCTTCACCACAGAATATTTAGGTATATATCACTTCGTATATACCAAATAATTTTAATTACATCAAATCATTTATAGGTTTAATATCTTTCATGTTATAAGAGTTAATTTTATCTCCTATACACATATAAAAGTGTGGTTTCCATTTTTTTCTTCTTCTCCCTTTTCTCTTCACATGACCTCATATGAGTGTCACACATTTTTATGTGCTCCAGAGATAATTTTATCTCTTACAACATAATAAATATAAATCCATTATTTATTTGCCATTTGCACTTGCACAGACTTAGAGCAGAATATATGGGCTTAAACATGCGAACCGGCCCGTATATCCTTATATAGTGGGCCAGTCTATCAGACGAGCCCAGTCCATGTTCAGCCCACATGCCCAAAGATGCATACGACGTCGTATCGACCTTAACAAAGTGTTGGAACTTTTTTTTTTTTTCGTAGACAACAAGTGTTGGATTTGGATTCTACGTTTGTGCCAGTGTTGTTGAGGGTGAAGAAGAATGGTGTCTTTTGCAGGGTTTCGAAGTTCGTTACCCTTTTCTGGGCTAATCAGGTAAACCATGGCGCTTTACATTATTGTAATGTATCATTTCTTGTTTTGTTTCTTTGCTTATTGCTTTTTATTTTTATTTTCTTCCCCTCAAATGTATGTTAGGGTTTCCTTCTGTTTTAATACCATGTAAGAATAATTTTAACCCAAGAGTATAAGTTGTTTAGATGAATGTCATACTAATAGTTTTTTATTATATTTCTCTAACAATTAGGTAATAGCAGTGTAATGCAAAGCAATTTGTTAAAATTGAGCAGTTTTTTCTTCTATTTTTTTTAAAAAAATTCTTATGCAAGATTTCTGTATGTTTCTGACAGACAGCTTGAGCAAGAGATGGAAACTGTGGTGAAGGTATTGCAGCCTGGACCCTTGGGAATCATAGAGCATAAGTTTTCTGCTGAGGAGATTCATAAGGCTAATGCTACAGTCTCTAAAGCAGTGGCCAATTGGAGAACAAAAGCAATTTTGGAGGACAAAAATCATATTTTAAAAGACTATATTCACAAGTGAAGGAATTCCTGTTGTGACCATATTAGCGGCTCTTGTAAGTTAGAAAGAACAACTTTGACAAACTCTTTGAGGAAACTTTTATTTTAAAATCTTCCAAATTTTAGTGTTGCCCTCCAATTTTAAATTGAAGGTGCAAATTACTTTCGTTACTCATTTGTGATGAGATGCTGTGCCTATTCGTTCAGACTTGTTGAGATGGAACATATTGTAAATGCTGGTAACTTGATGATAAGTTTGCATGACATGAGTTAATAATATCTGAACTTTGGTAAACTTGTCATTGATCATGTTTACTGTAAGGGAAAAATGTTTATGTAGTTACTGCAGATAAATTATCTGCATTTATTCTCAAAACGACGTCATTTTAGTATTAAAATCATAAAAAATTATAAATATAAAGATTATTATAACCCTGAAATAAATTAAAATTATAAAAATACCATGATTTCCGCTCCAAAACGATGTCGTATTGAGCTTACTACAGATAGCTTATCTGCATTAACCGGAGAAAAAGGGAACCCTTGTTATAATCAACATTGCTAGTGATTCTAATTCAACCGTGTTAAGCGACGAGAATCATTAATCTTGCTTTTGTATGCTCTGTGCTCTTGTAGGTGTCAGCATTTAATAAGAAACGATGTAAAACGCGTCAAAAGTGCACCAAAAGTGTTTTAAGAGGCCTAACTTATGTGGAAAATCTGATCATTACATATAAAATGTAACCGTGTTTAAAATTTATCTCAAACAGATATATATACAGATAATTTAAAATGAAATATTACTATTGAAAACCCAAGAGATGTAAAAGATTCACAAAACAAATTGTATTAGTTGAATTTACTGAATTATACAAGGTTCTAGAAAAGTTTTTAAAGTTAATTTAAATGAAGGGATAAAAAAATAAATAGAGACTTTAAATTTTCAGGACTAAACTGATAAATGATATATTTTTCAAGGAACAAATTCCTCTAAATATAAGCTATAAAGGCACTCTTTCAAGCATAAGAACAATAATTTTTTCACGTTCCATTATTGTTGGCATATACCATCCCCTGCTAAACAAATATGAAAAGGACCTTGGCATATGCGTTTTAGAACTAAGACAGAAAAACTAGTGCGAGGTCAGTTCTTGGCATCACAGTGGGGACTATGGATTCCTCGACAACTGTTTCTGCTTGAAAATTGATGTGTATATTTTATTTTTTACTTTTCATTCCCTCTAACTCTGTCTCTCATATCTTAGGATATCCCACGTACAAAGCTGGAACATGTATGCGAAATCCTCTACCGACAACAAAATCTGAGTATTGAGGTGCATGAGGGGCATCTTTCTGTAGAAACTGGTGTTTAACTTCTTTGCTAACACCACTTGTGTTACTTGGATTTTTTTATGCATTGCATAAAAAACAGTTGACATATTACTCTCACAAAACTGTATTTGTTTTTAGTGACTTCTAGTAAAAAAGCATTCAGATTTAATAACTCTTGATGAAGAACTTTTTAATTAAAAATACAAAGCATCCACAAAAATAACATTTTATTAATAGTAGGTTAGTTGACTAATAAAAACACATGCATTTAATAATATGTTGGATAGAGATCATTGATTTAAGATGTGGTATATGATTTAAGTGTGCAGAAAAAATGAGTGTTTCACGTAACTCAGATAATTGTACATTACTATGTACACATACTTATACATACATTCTTTAAACAGTGAAATCTAAAAAATGTAAAATTTTACAAACCAGTCGTACTAATCATAGTATTTTTGTTTGTTAATCTCTGATGTGAAGCGAGTGATGTTGTCCATGTTTGAGTTCAGTTACTTGAGTAGTTTTATTTGCATATTATATTGATTATACATCTCTTTCATATTGCATAAATAGCATCACTGAATTTAATAGAATTCATCTAAATTTTTTTGTTAATTAATCTCACTTATAATATATGGCTGTCCAGTCACAGAACTTAAAATCTGATTATTTATCTTTAAATAGGTGAGCATTACATGACATGGCCAAGTATGGTTAAAGTTTTATTTGCATTATTATACAAAAGAAAGAGTAGAGTTCTGCTGAACAAAAAAAGAAGACAAAAAGAGTGGAGAATACAAGTATGGATAGAAAAAGCTCTTTACTAAATAAACAGCCTCATGGTTCTCTAGCTTTGAGAAGATTAGAACCCCTTTATTGATCATTGTGTGATGAGTTTTCATAGCTACCTGCTCCAGATAAATATAGCTTTTGCATTTAAAAGCAATTGGGCAAGCTTGTTTTGAACGTTGAGCTTTATGAGTTCATCAGTACCACCTATAAATTGTTGTCCTATGAACACTGCAGGTACGCTTGGGCGGCAACCAAGTTGAACCAGTGCCCTCTCTACTTGCAACCCATTTGGCAATTTGTCAACCTCAATGACTGAATAGCTTGCACCAAAGCCATCTATGAGAGCCTTCGCAGTATGGCTCATGCAACAAGTGCTCTTGCTGAAGATCACCACTGGCTTGTCAGCAGTCAAATTTGCCAACACATCCATTGCTATAATGTAATTGGGTTACTAGAGAAAAGAGTTTGGGTGGGGTAACTATAATGGTTTAAGTGAAAGTATAGAATTTGGTTTGATTTACTATGTGAAACTTGAGACAAGAGGAGGTCTATTTATACCAGTTGCAGATGGTTTATTCTGGTAGATGAGATTGGATAGTTTCACACACATAGAAGAATAAACATCTAGAAAAAAGAATAAATGTTAAAGTTATGTTATCAATGGATTCCCAAAACTGGCATGGCTCCTAACATGAGTCCATTATGACTCTTCCAATTTACTCCTTTTGGGGGTTAAAAAAGAAGCTATTTAGCAAATTTAATGGATTCCCAAATTGCTCTTTCCAGAGCCAATCATGGTTGAGTGAGTGAATGTATCCAACCCAAGTTCTTGGCTATGTTAGGCATAGTCATTTGCAAGTACCTTAAGAATACTAGTACATTCAATTGCAATGAGCATTAGGAAAATTATTCCAAGAGCATGCTAAATCATCTCAAACTTTTTTCTTGAACATGGAATTTAAGTAATCAAGTAAGGTTATATTTACAAATTTTTATAAATTACATTATGTACTTTGGAAAATACAAATACTTAAGTGTATAGTGTACTCCTCGGGATACATAGTATAATTTGTAAACATATAAACTATATTCCATAATAACATATTAAAACATTAGCATAAGTGTTTCACGGCGAATCTGGTCAGTAAGAGGTGGTGGGTTCATCAACCAATGGGTAGCAAGTAACAACTTTTCATGTCTTAACAAGATTCGCACCAAATTCAAATACCAAATACTGAGTAGAAAGGTGAGAGAAAGAGAGATTTTTATCTGGAAGGGTGGGGGGCAGATGCTGATTTAAAGGTAAAATCTGCATAATAATAGCATTTTGCTTTAAATGGTTACTATAAGATGGATGGCTATTGATATAATGAAAATATAAATAATGGCCGTACATGAAATGGAGAAAAGAAAACGCTACAATTTGGGTTCCCACTTTGTAGTTTGTACTAAAGAATAAAGATACCACAAGATGTTCCGAACTTTGTACTATTAGATAGTACATACATAGAGAAATTAAAATTATCCTCCAATCTGTGCAGTAAAACAAAGTTCACTCTCTTCGGAGAAAAATTGTAATTTATTTTATTCTAGAAGACACGTGCATTCATCGTTTGTTTCCTATTAAATTATTATTTACTTTTATCTTTTTTTAGTTGACAAAAAAATAAAATAAAATGTGTTAAAGATATAAGTTGTGTTATTTAAAAGGATAAACATTTTTTCCATTAAATTATTATTTTCATTTTATTTTTAAAAAAAAAAATCTCAACTGCATATAATTTAAAAAAAAATTATTTTTAAACTTTTTTTTATGATATTTTTTAAATCTTAACTATTCATATTCTTAATTTTTATAAATTTTTTACAGTAAAATTTGCTCTCTGTTTTTTTGTTTTGTTTTGGAATTCAGCTAATTTATTCTTTAGGAAAATGTTTTTATCATGTTGTATGAGATAAATTATCTACACAAAAAAAAAGTGAGTGAGACCCACTGAGAAGAAGAAGAGAGAGAAAGGGAAAAAGTGGATCCTACCCACTTTTTTGTGTGTAATCTCATGCAACATGAGAAAAATATATCCTTTATTTTTATGGGTTTGCTACAGATAACAGTAAGCCTAATATGACGTCATTTTGAGGCGTAAATCATGGTGTTTTTGTAATTTTAATTTATTTTAGAGTTATTGTCATCTTTATAATTATAATTTTTTGATCTTTCGATTCTAAAACGACGTCATTTTAGAAATATGTGCAGATAACTTATCTGCATTAACTGCAGAAATATTTTTCTGTATTTTTATATACTAAATTAGAATACATTACATAGACATTTATGTTAACTTTTTTTTTTTCTAATAAGATATGCCATTCTTAATTTTTTAAATATTAAATTTATTCATTTTAATTAATTATGCATATCATCTTTATAATTCTAAAAAATAATTTATTTTTAAATTCTACAAAAATTAATTACAGATACTTTTTATAATTTTTATTTTGTAAGCATTTTTTTTTTTGGTAACAAAGCATATTTTTAAATTTTATTTCAATTTAAATAATTATGTAATGGACAAAATGGTTATCATTGTTTTATACAATAATGATAATAGGTTCAAACCTATAATTTCATATAAACTACCTAAATCACTCACAAGTCACAACTAATCTACTCCTAGTGGCTTATTTATTAGTTTTCTTTAACCAGTATTTTGTAACAGAATAATCTAGTGAAAGTAAATCTAGTCATAAATATTAATATTTATATAATAATCTTCTTACTATAAGTTATTAAATAATAATTTACATTTTGTTTCTTATCGCAATTTATAAAAAGTAACTAATACATATTTAAATTACTTATAATACAAAATTAAATTAACGGTTCCAAAATAAAAATGGTAACAAATATAAGTGGAATATGTTTCTCATATTGTATGAGACAAAATTGTCTCATGCAACACACACAAGATGAGAGTGTGAGATCCACCTTTTTTTTTAGTGGGTCTCATTCATTTTTTGTACGTGCATGTGATTAAATAATCTCATATAACATAAGAGATATATTTCCTCAAATACAATAGACAAAAGTATTTTTGAGAGAAGTTTAAACATTTTCATCCCTTACTCGTCTTCGAGATTAATCTCATAATTAACTCAAAGAGTCAAGGCTTGTGGAAATAATGAAGGTAGCCAACTCACCAAATAAAAGGGTTGTGTAATTAAAAAAAGAAAAAGAAATTATCTCAGATAATTGGGATATAAGGATAAGGATGCATAATCGTTTATGGGCATCTTTTGTTGACCCATGTTATAAGAAACATATCAAAGTGTTTTTCGTTTATCTTACACAAAAGTCTAATAAAGAAAAGGTAAAAATCTATTTTACAGGTCACTCTGTTCTAAAAAGTGAGATCTGTACATCAGAAATGTGACAAAAACATAACTAGCAAAGTTTGAGCAAGCATTTCTTTATGCCGCTTTGCATGCCTATATAGAGCTTATGCTTTTTGGTGATTTCCCCCTTCATTATCGTTAAAAATGCCATCAGATATATTAATAACATTATTACCTGATTTAAATCGACTATGGTCATGTACACCATGTCAGCAAATGTTGTCATTATTTCAGCAGAAATGTGAATGTAAATATGAAAAAAAAAATAAGAAAAAAAAGTGATTCCTTTGTTATATTTGGTTACATAAAAAACAAAAGATCTAATAGTTCAATATCATCTAGATTTATCTTTACAACAAGGATCTTACTTTTCCTAAGGCATTATCAATTCCAGATAACATTAAAAATTACATATTCATATTTAGACATTATTCGTAATCTCTTAGCAACAGAATTTTCCACATGTATGCAGCTTGTAAAAACAACCCTTGGCTTCATGTTCCAAATTCTGTAGCGTCAACTATGTTCCTTCAAATTGAATAAACGGCTCAAATGTTAACCAAAGGGTCACTTGACTCCTAGTATTTATCTGCATCTACTGTATAAACCGACTGAAAAGTGCTCAAGCATCGAATCAGAAGATTTATCATTTCTTTTATTTTCTTTTCTCTTGAATAACATTTTAGACTATGCTTTGCAGTATAGTTAGTGTTTGGTTGGAAAAACAAAAATGATGTTTTCATAAACTCTGGTTGATACTAGTTTAGAAGTGTGTAACTGCAATATATTATATATGATGAATAGTGCAAACAGAATCATCAAAGGCCAGTCTGCGTGAAATATCGGTTCGAATCCCACCAACACCGTCTGGAAAGGGGTATAAGTACCGTAATCTTTGGACTCGCACCCGAACTCTGGATTAGTCCCGTAGGCGGCTCAAATAGTCGAACCCATGGGGATACCGTGGATTCTGATTCGCCTCAAAGAGATAATTAGGATCAGTTTCCAAAAAAAAATGTATCAAAAGCAATAAAGCGCCAAGTTTTCATTGTATAATTTATTTATTCAAAATTCGTTAAATGATGCTATGCATTCAATACAAGAAGAGAAATAGGGAACACTACAAAATTATATTATCTTGACAGCATCATGATTACAAGACCATCTGAAAATACTGATAAATTTCATGATTCCCGTACTAGAAAGCACTCAGAGCAAAATCTACTAAATTTAGAAAAACATACTCCAACCACTTGTTTATTTTTGTTGTGACATAAGTCCACTTATTTCTAATTATAGTGAGGTTACTAAAAGAGTAAAGAAAATTTACTCATGAAAATACAACTATATAGTTTTGGATGTAGAAATTAGTTTTTTGTCTCAAACCCATATTGCCCCAGCATTCATTAGCAGTGGTACTAATTCATTCCGGACATGCAGGCTCATGATTCTTTTAGAACCCCCTATGAGATTTTGCCCTATAAACACAGCTGGTACACTTGGTTGGCACCCCATTTGAGTCAATGCACTTTCAATCTGTCCCCCATTTGCTATTTCATCAAGCTCATACACTGTGGGGTTTGCCCCAAAGTTACGTATCAGTGATGTTATGGAGTGGCTCAAGCAACATGTGTTCTTGCTGAATATCACCACAGGCTTTTCAGCTACCATGCTTGTGATCATGTCCATGGTTTTACCTACAAGTTGAACACTCAAAATAGATGAAATGCAATGTAATAAGAGTTTATGAAGAGGCTATGTTGGAAACTGAGCTTTGTTCAAGGGATATTTATAAGCTGGTTCAATGTGGTGGGGGATTGTATTGTTGCTACAGATGTCATTATAAAAGAATAAGATCGTACATGAGAATTCCGGAATTTCTGTCCTTTTGCACTGAACTGCACGTGTTCTGGATAACAAGTTGGCTAGCTAGCTGTTAAGGTCAATCTAATGAATCCAAAACTTTCTTCAAGAATAAGATTCATGGTCGTGCATGAGGCATATTTTTATTTTTATTTTCTCCAAATCCATCTATGTTTGCCACATCTTATCCCTATGATACAGTATTTAAGATCAAAACTGAATCAATAAATGACAATTTTGCTAATTATGGATTTTTATTCGTTTCTTGTAATCTATCTATTTTGGAGCATCTGCTAAGGTTGAGAAACAAGTGGACTTGAAACATTCAGCAACTTTCTTTTCATCATAAGATTCGCACCCCTTTTCAATTCAGAAAACTGGAAAGCTGAGAGAAGCAATAAAGAAAACAATGAAATTGTTAAAAGCAAAGATGTAGAACCCTCATTTACAAGAAAATCAATGCCCTAGTACCTTACATAATGGCCGTGCAGGAAGATGTTTATACCTTCCATATACCTTAGTAAGCTAGTACATGCACTCTCCTTACTCTAGAAATCACTCATCCTTAGTAGTTATATCCCCTTCAAATAACAGAAGTAACAAACTATGCAGCAGGTCTATATGTTTTCAACTCCATATAGTAAAGACTATTTTTCTGTCATGTCTTTGATTACACTGACAATTTTGGGTATGAAACAAACAATGCAGCTGTGTAATAAACATATTTAAAAATGTTTAGGTAATGACAAACCTGCATTAGCAGTATTACATTAAAAATTATCATCTTAAGGGACTGACTTGTCATCTTGGTTTTTAAAGTCTGTCTTAAAGGTTTATTTGATCCAAGTAAAAATGGGTGGAATAGAAATATCATGCCAAAGCTATATCATTAAATTGTTCTGTTGTTCCATTCAATTATGAAACCAGAAAGCCTCACCATGATGCATGATTTTCTCCATATGTTTATAAATATGTATATTCTTAAGCAGTGATCATAAATCATGGAATTTTTGTTTTAATTTTTTATTTCCACAACTTAAACCTAACACCTCTGTTCCAATACTCATTCGCCACCTCAACCATAAGTTGTAACTCTAGATCAGTAATGATTTGATAAGACGAATATATGGATAAAGTGGTTAAGAAAGAGCCAAAGATAGGGAATAAGAATATATAATAGTTGTAGATGACTAGGACACATATAGAGAAAACGAAGACGGTTTTCAGCATACAGGCATGGATTACAGATTAAGGGACCTAGATATTATCTTTCTCTGATTCCGACCACGACGTATATGTTTCAACTTCAACCCTTTTCCAGATGCAAAGCAGAACTTATATTCCTCTGATTAAATGTTTGAACATATGAAAAATGTTCACTCTATGCGGCAATCTAAAATTATGATCGGTAAAATCATTTCCTTTGATCACAACGGTACAATGTGCATGTCAATTCACAGGATTCTTTGATGTCCGAGTTCTGTTTGTTTTCTTTCATTATTTTCATATGGTAAACTCTAGGCTAGATAATAACCAATGAATCCGCTTTTAAAAAATGTTTCTTCTACCGTCATTGATTATCGTGTCTTTTGCTTCGAAATGAGTTATTAGTCTGTTAATCAATACATATAACCAATAATTAACTCAACATTTTCAATTTCAACGTGATCAATATCACTTATATCAGTTTATTCATAATAAACCAGCCAATTTTAGCTCCCAACAAGAAAATTACATCCAAATCCACTATTCAGTACTTTATCATGTCAAAAAGAAAGATAATCTTCGAGTGAAATTTCCTGTAGTTCTTACGTAAATCAAGCTCAAGACATTAATACATCAAACACAATGTGCATATTATTATTCAAGGATAGCACTCATTCAATCCTTACCTTAGTTACTTCATTCAGCATAACAAAGTTGCCTGTACCAGAATCTAGATGATATCGGAGGAAGCCAACTCACCAATAAAAAGGGTTGGGTATTTAAAAAAAAAAAGAATAAAAATTATCTCAGATAATTGTGATATAAGGATAAGGATGCATAACGTTTATGGGCATCTTTTGTTGACCCATGTTATAAGAAACATATCAAAGTGTTTTTTTTTTATCTTACACAAAAGTCTAATAAAGAAAGGTAAAAATCTATTTTACAGGTCACTCTGTTCTAAAAAGTGAGATCTGTACATCATTGATGTACAGATAAAGAAAACTGGAAAGCTGAGAGAAGCAATAAAGAAAACAATGAAATTGTTAAAAGCAAAGATGTAGAACCCTCTCATTAACAAGAAAATTAATGCCCTAGTACCTTACATAATGGCCGTGCAGGAAGATGTTTATACCTTCCATATAACCTTGTAGGGTAATAACATGAATCAGAAATCATATGTTATATCCCCTTCAAATAACAGAAGTAACAAACTATGCAGCAGGTCTATATGCTCCATATAGTAAAGAAATGTCTTTGATTACACTGACAATTTTGGGTATGAAACAAACAATGCAGCTGTGTAATAAACATATTTAAAAATGTTTAGGTAATGACAAACCTAAACCTGCATTAGCAGTATTACATTAAAAATTATCATCTTAAGGGACTGACTTGTTATCTTGGTTTTTAGTCCTTAAAGGTTTATTTGATCAATAAAAACATATATCATGCCAAAGCTATATCATTAAATTGTTCTGTTGTTCCATTCAATTATGAAACCAGAAAGCCTCACCATGATGCATGATTTTCTCCATATGTTTATAAATATGTATATTCTTAAGCAGTGATCATAAATCATGGAATTTTTGTTTTAATTTTTTATTTCCACAACTTAAACCTAACACCACTATTCCAATACTCACTCGCCACCTCAACCATAAGTCGTAACTCTAGATCAGTAATGATTTGATAAGACGAATATATGGATAAAGTGGTTAAGAAAGAGACAAAGATAGGGAATAAGAATATATAATAGTTGTAGATGACTAGGACACATGTAGAGAAAACGAAGACGGTTTTCAGCATACAGGCATGGATTACAGATTAAGGGACCTAGATATTATCTTTCTCTGATTCCGACCACGATGTGTATGTTTCAACTTTAACCCTTTCCCAGATGCAAAGCGGAGCTTATATTCCTATGATTAAATGTTTGAACATATGAAAAATGTTCACTCTATGCGGCAATCTAAAATTATGATCAGTAAAATCATTTCCCTTGATCACAACGGTACAATGTGCATGTCAATTCACAGGATTCTTTGATATGTGAGTTCTGCTTGTTTTCTTTCATTATTTTCATATGGTAAACTTTAAGCTAGATAATAACCGGTGAATCCTCATGCTTTTAAAAAATGTTTCTTCTACCGTCATTGATTAACATGTCTTTTGCTTGGAAATGAGTTATTAGTCCATTAATCAATACATATAACCAATAATTAACTCATGATTACAATTCGATTCAATTTCAACGTGATCAATATCACTTATATCAGTTTATTCATAATAAACCAGCCAATTTTAGCTCCCAACAAGAAAATTACATCCAAATCCACTATTCAGTACTTTATCATGTCAAAAAGAAAGATAATCTTCGAGTGAAATTTCCTGTAGTTCTTACGTAAATCAAGCTCAAGACATTAATATATCAAACACAATGCGCATATTATTATTCAAAGATAGCACTCATTCAATCCTTACCTTAGTGACTTCATTCAGCATAACAAAGTTGCCTGTACCGATAAAAGTTCACCAGGTTATTCAAATCTCATCTCATTCAATATGAAGATTACTAACACTCAATTAGATAGATGACAGGAGAGCATTTGATACAAGATTATCAATATAAATTATAATCATCCAGAAATTATCAATTGCAGTTAAGAAATGTACAGTTAAAGCCATTCGCAAATCACAATTTCGGTTTCAAGAAACCTTCAGCCAAATGCTTGGCTGTAAAGAAAAATGCTACAAGGCGACATGATAAGCATCCCTATGATATGCCAATGTGATCATGTTGGGACCACAGAATTATAATGCTCACCAAGCCCAAAAGCATGCTTATGATAAGAAAGCATAATACTCGAACTAGATGAGTCAGTAGCATAATCGGATTTATACTCCTTCCCCATCTCCACGTCTGGGAAGGACCCTGAAAATATCATAATATGCTTCTTCAGGCAGTGAGTCAAGGCACCAAGCTCTAGTTGTCCTCCCCATATTGCCGTGGACTCCACTTCTTTACAATAATTTTCAAACTTCTCAGCAAGTGATTCATCAGAATCACCTTCAATCAAATTCTCTGACAGGAAAAATGGAAGGAAATCAGTTGTATTCTTTCTCATGTACGCAGCTACCATCTCTCGAAGTTCTTGGTATGTATGAGGAGATTTACCCCCAGAGAGGAGGGCCAATTGATCCTCAACAGCTCTATAGAGGCAGTGCCCATCAGGCTTTATTTCACAAACAGTCAAGCCAAGAGGCTTCAACTTCCTTTCCAATTTCTCATTTTCAATCATACGATCACTTACAATGTCACTCTGCTCTGCTTGGATTCTTTGCTCCCTTTCTGCTTCATGTTGTGCTCTTTTGTCTCGCCTCTGTTTGGCCTTGCTGACCTTTTTATGTTCAGGTTCACTAGTAACAGATACTCCGGCTATGGCCTTCACCAAACTGTCCAAATTGTTCTTTTCACTTCCGTTACCACTGCTATAGCCTAATGTCGCCAGTTCTTGGGCTTGTTTCTCTTTAAGCTCAGCAGAAAGTTGAGAAACCTCTTCCTCCACTTGCTTCTTCTTAGTTTTCTGCTCAGCCTTGCTACCTCTAGCTGCTGCCTTTTTCATTTCAACTTCCTTTTTCTGCAGTTGTGATATCTCTTTCCTGAAAATACACCAGTCATTACAGAAGAATATGCACCGCATGAGAACCACAAGAACTTAAGAAGTAACTCAAACCATAACAGTCAAAAATTTTCTTTTTGGTGATAATAACAGTAAATTTAAAATATTCAAAACATGAACCAATAATAAATAGAGATTTATGAAAAAGGAAAAAAAAAACCAGGTATTGGAAAACAAAGGACATTTAAGTCATGTCATTATCAATTAAGCAGTCTAACATGCAAAACAAATGTAGCTTGCAGCAGTGAGACAAACAGTTGATTGAAATAGAATAGGGCTGTGCTGGTACACCAAGTATCTCACCAACTAATAAACCTTAAACAATACAATGCCCGATTTTATTAACTCCAAAGCTGTTGCAGGTGGAAAGTCGCAAAAGGTGCCAAGAAACCAAATGCAAAAGGTGTGCTTAGGCAGGGGGTGGGATACCCACCTGAATGAATGAAATGCTCCTTTTTATTTTATTTTATTTTTCAAAAAATAGAAAAAAACATAGAAGAATAAGTTTGAGAACATTAATGTGATTCAAATCATATTTCAAACTATTTGAAAATCTAAAGGAAAACCCTAACTAGAACTCTTGATCGTCTTGTTTTTGTTGATATCTTATTCATTCATGTAAGAGAAAAATATGTAATTTACATAAATAATAAACTTTATTAGTTTATGCATGTGTTGTTTAAGGAAGGTGACATGAACGGAAGTTTCGGCAAGTTCTGTGTGTATTTGAAACAAACAGGGTATAAAAGAAGGGGATAAACAATGCCCATAAGAAATCTCAAAGCACTGGCTAAGAAGAACAGAGACAAAGTACCACATTGAACTTCAAAAACCATGAAACACACGTTAAATTTTGTTACACAAACATTTTTATTGGTATTGTAGGGTTAAGGGTCAAGAAATATTTGAGGAAGGTTTTGAAATGGAGGTGCCTTTCCCAGCAATCTCCTAGGTAGCAACTGGCCTAGATCTATGTAAGCACAGAGCCATTCTCCCACCTCCCCTGAACATCTAGATGGATGTGGAGAAAAATGATATATATCAATTACCAGACAGAACTATTGGCATTGAAATAGAAAAAGATCAGGAAGAAGCAAGACTGAATCCAAAATATATCAGATCAATTGAATGAATCCTTAACAAATGACATTTGGAATCCAAGATTAGGCTCAATACATGGTTATCTAGGCCTCCATCTTCACTAATCTACTGAAACCACATTCAACCAGTTATTCTAATTGTGTTCCTGATATAATTGGTTAAGCTATGGTGCTGTCTGATAATTATGTATGTACCATAAAACTCCTCTTATCTTGCTTAGCTTAACAGAAAGGAATGACATAATAAACCAGATTTGAAAATGGATAAAGCCTATATGTGCATGAGTTGAGCCATACTCTATAAGAACGTATGTAACACTGAATACGTTCTTAAAAACAGTGAGACCCGATGCTGATAATCTTATGGAGAGTGAATCACCTGTGTCGTGAAAGAATCTCATCACGAGTTTCTTGCTTCTTTTCAGGTGTTTCGTCTGAAATCACTGCTTCATGTGCCTTCTCCTCAATTTCTTGGGTATCCTCCATTGGAGCAACCCTAGAATAAAAAAATCGAAGAGAACATCTTACAACAATAAGAAATCAGAAACAAACTAATCATCATAGTTATAAATAAAATAATGAGGGATGAGGCCATTTAACGATACCAACGAGATACTCAAAACACTATTGAATTATTAAGGTCTAATTATCCAAATATCTAACTCATGACTCACATCACACGGAGAGTTCAATGTGAGATACAAAGCCATTACAACAAGTTCCCAAAACTAGATGCCTAATCATTAATTAACAACTATTATTTGTGTATGTTCAAAGTAGATAACATAAGTTAGTATAGTGCTACAAGCAGCATACCGCAATCTTTGACATGTTCAGTCACTAATTACAAGACTTCTGATTTTCAAGAATACAAACTTCATAGCAAAAGAGGGTGAGGGGGTTTTCTTTGAGGAGCAGACATTAATCACAAACAAATCACAATTTGTAAATATGCAATCAGGGTTTCCAACTAGAAAAGCGGTGGCTATGCTTGGGGAACAAGTGTATTAGTGTATACATAGCTTGTATACACTAATAGGATGAGAAAGATGATCCATCCTTAAAAAATTGTAATTAATAAATTCACGGATTCATGCAGACCCATATCCAATTAAAAAATGAATCAGAATCAATTTCTAACAACAACCAATTTTTTTTTAAAAAATAAATGGAAAATTGAAGTTTCATAATCAAAGGTAATAATAAAAAAAGAAACTAAAATTAAATCATACAAGAGGATCTTCATCTGGAACATGACCTAATTGGATCCCCCATGTCCGCCAGAGCTAACTAACTTCTACACGTACACTACATAGTACAACCCAATAAATTTAAACCCAAAATTAAAAAAGTGTAAATACCAAGACCCACAGTACAAAGTTATTCTATATATCCAGATTGAGCAAAAGATTAAAAATATTATCAATTTTCGAAAAGGGTAGTTCATGGCTGCATATGCAAACATTTGGGGGTACAGTAGGAGTTTGCTAACTGATATAAGAAAGAGAAAGAGCAAAAGAATGGTGCATGGTAGGAGTTAAAAAGAAGAGAAATAAAAAATCCGTTTGTTCTAACTTCAGAGTAGAAATGAAATGAAAGAGAAAGACAAAGAGAAAGAGGTAGGAGGCGACGGTGCTTACCTAGTAGCACCTATGGCGGAGATGAGGATGTTAATGTCGTGTCCCACAGTAACACTAATGAAGCTACTAATGTATTCGATTTTAGCTTAAAGGCTTTGCCTGGACTTGGATTAGGGTCACCATGGCCCATACTTTAAGGGCTATCACCTAGCCCTCTCAGATATAGATCTGTTTAAGATCATTTCATTTCGCAAAGTGAAAATTTGATTATCTTGAAAATAATTTCATTGTAACAACCAATCTAATCAAACTCGAGTTTTTAGGTAGAAATGAAAAGAGATGGTCAAAACATAAAATATAGAAAAGACATGAAACATAAAAATTTTACTTTCTATTATTTAAGGTCAAGATACAAAATATATATATATATATATATATATATATATATGCATGTAAAAAAATATCATATAATGAACATGTGTGTTGAGATACTTATCTATCTAAAAAGAAAAATTATTTTTCATAACCAAGTATCAAAATTAAAAAAGTGATAATTAACAAGTAATGGATAATCAATCTGCTCTAACTCCTGTATACACTCTGCGAATTTTGGATCATCGCTCATTAGGATATAATTCCACTTCTTTCAATGCACACAATGATCCAAAAACACAAAGCGATTCTCATAGCATAACTGAATAGAATGGTGCAGCTTTATAAGACATAATTATAAAAAAGATATATCTAACCAAAAAGATATTAAGATACTGTGAATATGATCTGAGAAAAATGAAAATTAGGTTTTTATTTTTTATTTTTTTTGTAAATCTTTTTTTTTGTTAAATTCTTAGTTTTAAGTAAAAATAGTCAAAATGGTAAAAACGTAAGTTTTTACTGTTTTTACATGGTGTTTCTACCAATTTTTACTAAGAACAATTTTTACTTGAGTTTTAACTCACACGACTCTAGTAAAAACGTAAAAACGTAAGTTTTTACCTTTTTACATTAGTTTTTGACAACAATGGTAATATCTATTTTTCTTTTTGGGCATTACTTTTCGGCAAAAAAGTAGTGTCTAAGACAAAAAAACGAAATCCATTAATTTTTCTTTTTAAAATTATTAGGATCCACCATCATATTTTAATAGTTTTGTGTATGTAGTAGTTAGGGGTGAAAATGGGTCGGGCCGGTCTACATGGGCCTACGGCTCGATCTATGTTAGGCCAGTCCCGATCTAGTATATTACGTAAAATATGCCGGGCTTGGACCTTGAAAAACTTGTTTAATAAAAAGGCCGCAGGCCCACTTCACAAGGCCCGGCTTAAAAGCCTATAAGCCGACCTATATTATATTATTTATTTTAAATAAAATAAGTATGCCTTGAAGAAAAAGGAAAGATATAAATTTAATCAATTGCAATTATTTATAACTTAATTCTATTCGATTATATTTTAATAGAATTCTGAATTTATTTCTTATATAGAAGAAACCAACATCTCAGCATGTTAGATTGTGTATGAATATATTAAAAGGTTTTTGGGAGAGGTTATACTTACTACAAGTATCATGATGTGTTTGTTGGAATCATGTAGTTATTTTAATTTACATAGTATGAGTTTGTTTGGTGGATATGATAAATTATATGTTATTTAGTTTGAACATTTTGCTTTTGAAAGTGATTTAAATGTAGATTGTATGGGTTTTGTTGTGATTCATGATTTTGTTTGGACGTTGAAATTATGATTTTTGGTTTAGCAAATAATTTGAGTATTTTGTAAAGTTGATTCATGGTTTTGCTTGGAAGTTAAAAATTAAAAGGCCAACGGGCTAGGCCAGGCCGTTTGTTTTATTATAAACGGGTCAAGTGAGGCTAACAGTTAGACTCGTATTATGCTTGTGTCAGGCCAAATTGAAATTTTTTGACGTAGGTTTGAGCTTTTCAGGGCAAAGTTTGGCTCAGCCCAGCTCACTTTCACCCCTAGTAGTAGATAAAATATTTCTGCTAACTGTAGAAATACTTTTATCTTTTTTTAATTGAAAAAAAGTTCATAAGTATTCCTATGGTTTACTTTTTTATCACTTACATCACTATATTTTTTTCTTATCAATTATTTCCTTAGATCTTTTTTCCATCTAAGTCGAGTGGTTTATTCCCTTGCGAAATTTCTTCCATCCATCGGTACTCCCTTTTGTCAAATGGGGAAATATTTTTTTCATTTCTATACTTTTTTTTTTTTTTTAATTTTCCTTCGTATCCCAAAATCTTATCTCTTTTGGTAAGGATATACATACATCCCCTGTAAAGAAGGTTTTCTCCTTCATTTCATATCCTTGAATACGAAGTCAAGCACTGAATCAATGTTTGATATGATTCCCATTAAGAAATGGAAATCATAAGCCGATTTTGTTGAATCATAAATCTTGTTAGCTCTTCCAATGAGCTGCCAATATGCCCCAAGATAAGGTAACAGGTAATTATCAATCATTCAGAATGCAATTGAATATAGAGAAATAGGGTTTGGTCTAAATATATTGAAACTATAGAGTGCAAATGGGATTTAAACATAAATTATCTACAATAAATTCAATAAGATATCGTTTTGGGAGGGAAATTATGGTATTTTTATAATTTTAATTTATTTCACAATTATTATAATATTTATAATTATATTTTTTAATTTTTCAATTTTAAAATGACGTCATTTTTGAAATAAATACAGATAATTTATATGTAGCAGAAATATTTCTATGTTAAACATATTGGTCAAACACAAAAAAACATATTGCAGGTATTCAGAAGGATGGGTATTATGTGGAGCCAACTTTTCTCACATATGATGTCTACGTAGAAAATTGATATTTTATCAAAACGTGTATGAAATGAATATAGCAATATAGCATGAAGCAATCATTCATCTGCTTCCTTTCATGAAAGACTGCAATAAACACATATCTTTAAAGATCAAACTTTATTGAAGGTTTTTTTAAAAAAAACCTTTTACACAAAACTTTATTAGATATATTATCATCAAATATTGTGAATAACTAAATATTAGGCTCACAAGTTAAAACAACAAAAATATTATAGGCTTATAATGGTTTTGTAGTCCCCTTTGAACCAAGTAAGACCATCTCAGAAGAAAGGCTCGCCACTCTTAAAATTCATATTCAATTATTGAGTTTCATTGAAAATAGATTAATGTAGTGTTGCGGATACAACTTCATTCTTACTCAATATAAATTAATAGGGGTAAAATGAACAAATTAAATAATTAATAATGGTGTTAAATGTGGATTTGGATTAAAAAAAATCATGGGGTAATTAATTAAAAAAAAAATATAAGGGTGTAAGTGACAAAAGAAAAAACCACGATAGGATTATGAATTTCTTTTATTTTATCAATTACATCTACACCAAATCTTATGTTTTTAATATTTATAATTAAAAAATTGATTAATTTTTTTTTTTTTTTTTTTTAGGTTTGCCTTTGGTTTTTATTTCAAATATAAATATGTCGAACCATGTTATTTAAATTTTCTCACTTTTTAACAATAGAAGAAACTTTTGTAATGTCAGGATAAAAACAGTAATGATATTTTTAAAGTTTATCTGAGTTATTTTTCAAACATAAGATTACAAAAGCTTGTTTACTAACGAATCAAAATCAAATAGATAAATTTATTTCTTTTTTTAAAATAAAATTGAAAAATATATTTAGAAGGGCGTTGTAAGTTGTAACATTCCAGACGCTGGCGAGGGCGGGGAGTGATCACCAGTGTGAAATGACATGGACAAATAGCGGCTCCTGATAGGCTTCCAGTAGGGGTTACATGAATAAATCGAATCGACACCCGAAAGAGAGAAATTCCAAAGACTGTGCAAGTATGAGACTACATAATTGGGGATAGCTTATAAGAATTAATTGGTACTACATATACTAACAAGATGCATCTACTTTTCGGTAGCCCGGAACGGAAGAACTCCATAGTTAAGCGTGCTTGACTTAACAAGTGGATATGTGTTTCACCCTTGATGGAGGTGCTGTGTCTTGAAAATCGTCCAAACAGACCTGCATTGCAAGGTCAACATGGAAGCAGAATTTATTGCTTTAGATAAAGCCGGTGAAGAAGTCGAATGACTTCGTAATTTTATTGAGGATGTTCCTAATTGGCCAAAACTGGTACCAGCCGTATGCATACACTGTAATTGCCAAGCATCTATTGGAAGGGCCAAGAACGTCATGTATAATGGTAAGTCTAGACACATAAGTCATAGACATGATACCGTAAGACAACTACTCTTGAATGGAATTATTACCATTGACTATGTTAAGTATAAAGAGAACATAGCGGATCCGTTAACCAAAGGGATTCCTAGAGAGTTAGTTGGAAATTTGTCGAAAGGAATAGGTTTAAGGCCTATCAATTGTTGAGCATTACGGAACTCTACCTAGAAGAGTGGAGATCCCATGAACTAGGTTCAAAGAGACAACTAAGTGATGTTCGACTGTCCAAACACAGTGGAGTTTTAAAACTATACTCATTCCTATGACAAGACAGTGTATTATGAGGGTAAGCATTTAGGCTTTTAATGATTTCTTAATCTGTTGTGTTCATATGATGTATAGTGAGTTACATAACAAGAAATCACCTATATGAGTGTGAAGTGAGGGCCGCTTCTATGAGAATTTTTCAAAGGCCAATTCTCTAAAATACCCGCAGAACCAGGCAGGTGTCCCACGACCAAAATGGGCACAACAAAGAACCAACAATGCTAGAGAAGCAATTGTGTGACTCCTATTGTCTAGGTATACACTAAAGGTTGACGGTTCAAGCCGACCTAGACCACCGATTGACTGAGTATATCCGATAGGTTTTCACTAGAGAAGGTTCAAAGGTAACTCCACCTATCTCGATACAGTTGTTTCTCGTTGAAGAAATTACACTTTGCATTATTATTCTTATGCATTTTTGTCACGATGATTTGACTTCTTATCCATGTGGGGGATTGTTGGAATTTATGCTAATGATTCATTGGTTATGAATAAGAAGTGAGTTAATAAAGAAAAGAGAAGAGGGAAGATGAAGAGGTGTGTGGGTATTAACAAGTCCCACATTGGACAAATAGTAGGAAGTGAGAGAGTTTATAAGCTCCCACCTCACTCTCCTAGATTGGCCCTTTGGGTCACTACACATTTTGTGGAGGGGGAGGAGTTAGGTGGGCTTTGGTCCACCACGCGCGCCGCCGCCCAGCCGGATTGGTTCGGTTCGGTGTAATAAAAATAATTTTTTAATATTTTGTCCAAAAATGGATCCAATTTTTTCTGCACTGATATATTGTTGTGTTTGTTTGGACTGTTGACTGGTAGTGCCGCTACTCTTCAGACAAAATCCGTTCTATCCTGGGAGACAAGTGTCCATCAACCTTTGGCATCAGTGAGGGGGCAAATTGTCTTAAGGAGACACGTTCTGTGGGCTCGAGATTTTACTCCTTTGATATTGCATTTTTTTATTCGAATCATCTACCCTTTTGTTGTTTCCCTTGTTTCTATGGACTCGATGGGTGTTTCCACCCCTAGACTTGTTATCTGTTGATTTTCTTTTCCGTTATATTCAAAAAAAAAAAAAAATAACAACTCGTTCTCCAGAAATTGCAGTTGAGTCTTTTCTCTTTGAAAATAGTTTTGCAAAGGTGTTCCAAGCTACCTTTGCTCTTTTCGACTTTTCGCCTTCGTTATGTATTCCAACATCTTGTCCTCAATGGTTGCATTGATGGTGAGAATATCTTTCCCTCTGTTTAACCTTCAATCTGCATAATGCATCATCATCATTACTCGGAGGTTTTTGTGGTCTCACTATCACACCCACTATCTCTCACAAGTTATCATGACCTTGGAGATTAGATATAGGACTCCATGCACGTCCGTCACATGTTATAATTTTGGGCGTTTAATATCTTGCTTTCACCTATTACTATGACATGTGCTATATGCAATTTGAATTTTAACGTAATATATTTTTTTTTGAAGATATTCCAATCTGTTTATATTTTCGCGATTAGTCCGACGTGGTGTGGGTCCCGAGATTAAGGCTTTAAACTCCTTACAAAGACAGTACCGGAGAGGATGAAACACATACTCTTACCTCATTTGTTCAATTTCTGACATCAACTGAGCTATTCTCACGTAATATTTATGACCATGCTGCTTTGGTCCCTGTGTTGTTGAATAAACTTTAAATGTTTTGTTAGTTTTATATTTAATAGTCTTAATTAAGCAGTCATGTGTTTAGGTAAGTGAAAGGCCAAGAGTTGTAAGAAAGTGAAAGGCCAAGAGTTGTGAGAAAGTGAAAGGCCAAGAGTTGTGAGAAAGTGAAAGGCCAAGAGTTAGAGAGGCCAAGAGTTGGAAGTTTAGTTTTGTGGTTTATGGCTAATTTAATGTTTGGTTCATGAAAAGGCAATCTAGTGCCTATATAAACTAATCCATATTGTAAGCAACATATCACAAGAAGAAGAGAAATACAAGTTTTGTCTTCTCCACGAGAAAATAGTTGTTTTTATTTTAAGTTCTACATTATAGTGATACCACAAATTGGTATCAGAGCTATGGAGAGGGGGAGTGATATGGCACTACCTAAGTTGACGAAGGAGAACTACGAGAATTGGAGCATCCAGATGAAGGCTCTTCTCGGATCCCAGGACGCTTGGGAGAATGTTCAAGCAGGTTTTGTAGAACCACAGGACACTGGAGGCCATTCGGCGGCTCAAACCAAAGCGTTGAAAGAGACGCGTGCAAAAGACAAGCTGGCGTTATTCATGCTCTTCCGAGCTGTAGACGAATCCGGGTTCGAGAAGATAGCAAATTGTGAGACCTCAAAGGCAGCCTGGGACATCTTAGCAAATGTCTATAGAGGAGCTAACCGAGTTAAACAAGTCCGGCTTCAAACCCTTCGTGCCGAGTTGGAGGGAATGAAGATGAAGGACACGGAAGGAGTATCCGGGTTCGTTGCCCGGGTTCAAGGAATTGTGAACCAGTTAAAACGGAATGGAGAAGATATACCTGACACCAGAGTGGTGGAGAAAATCTTGAGATCTTTGACAGACCAATTTGAAAACGTGGTTTGTGCCATAGAGGAGTCCAAGGACCTGTCTACACTCACCATTGATGAGTTGGCGGGTTCCCTTGAAGCGCATGAACAAAGAAAGAAGAAGAAGGAGGAAACTCTTGAGGAGGCACTTCAGACCAAAGCAACAATTAAAGATGAGAAGATGCTCTATTCTCAAAATTTTCGAGGTAGAGGACGTGGCCGCGGTGGACGAGGTACTAGTCGTGGTGGTAGAGGTCGAGGCCGAAGTCAAGAAGTGTATAATGATGAGGTAGGACAGTCAAATCAACAAAACTGGAGAGGACGAGGACGAGGTCGACGAGGAGGTCGGTCACACTATTCAAACATCGAGTGTTACAAATGTGGAAAGTTTGGCCACTTTGCAAAAGATTGTAACTCGGACAAGTGTTACAACTGTGGCAAAGTCGGACATTTCGCAAGAGAATGCAGAGAGGAGAAAAAGGTGGAGGAGACGTCCAACCTAGCCACAGAAGGCGAGATGAAGGATGGTGTCTTGTTAATGACACACAGTAAAGGAAGTCCAGACGATGACATGGAGTGGTATCTTGACACGGGTGCGAGCAACCACATGTGCGGACATAAGCACTTCTTCAAGGAGATGAGAAAGGTGGAAACCGGACATGTTTCGTTCGGGGATGCCTCAAAGGTTGAGGTAAAAGGCCGAGGTACGATCTGTTTCCTACAAAAGGACGGGTTAATTGGCTCAATTCGAGATGTGTACTATGTACCCGACCTAAAAAGCAATATTTTAAGCATGTGTCAACTGATGGAGAAAGGTTACTCGGTTATTATGAAAGACCGGGTATTGTATTTGAAAGATGAGCGAGGTCGGCTGATAGTTCGGGTTCAAATGGGTAAGAATCGTATGTATAAACTAAATCTGAAATGTATACAGGTTGAATGTTTACAAGCCGAGGTGGAAGATAAGGCGTCACTTTGGCATCTCCGGTTTGGTCACCTACATTATGGTGGTCTAACCGAGTTGGCAAAGAAGAAGATGGTGGAAGGGTTACCTGGCATCAACTTTGAAGGAAAGTTTTGTGAGAGTTGTGTAATTGGCAAGCATGCCAGGACCACGTTTCAGAAGATGGCAAGATTCCGGGCTAAGCAACCTCTGAAACTAATACATATCGACTTGTGTGGACCCATCAATCCGGGTTCCTTCAGCGGTAAAAAGTATTTTATTTCCTTTATTGATGATTTCTCACGGAAAACTTGGGTTTACTTTCTGAAGGAGAAGTCCGATGTGTTTGATGTGTTCAAAAGGTTCAAGGTAATGATTAAGAAGGCAACAGGAAGCTATATCAAATCGGTGCGGTCTGACAGAGGTGGGGAATATACCTCAACAGCGTTTATGTCATTCTGTGAGGAACAAGGGATAAGGAGGTTTCTAACAGCACCATACTCACCACAACAGAATGGCGTGGCTGAAAGGAAGAACCGGACTATTCTTGACATGGTTCGGTCAATGCTGAAGAACAAAAGGATGCCGAAGGAGTTTTGGGCGGAAGCTGTGCAGTGTGCTGTGTATGTGCAGAACCGATGTCCACATTCGAGCTTGGATGATAAAACTCCACAGGAAGCATGGAGCGGTCAAAAGCCTTCAGTGGCTCATCTCAGAGTTTTTGGCAGTGTAGCCTATGCACACATACCGGACCAGCTCAGAACCAAACTCGAGGATAAAAGCAAGAAATATGTTTTTATTGGATATGATGAAAAAACAAAGGGGTATAAGCTGTTTGACCCCGTCAACAAGAAAGTCATAGTAAGCAGAGATGTAAAGCTCAATGAAGCAAATGAGTGGGACTGGAACAATTCTTCTGATGTAAACTTTGAAGACGGAATCTCAACACAAATTATCAACCCGGCAAGTCCTGAAGCTTCTAATGATGAAGATGAGGTACGACAACCCAGGATGCGAAGCATACAAGACATATATGAGTCAACAAGTGAGGTACATTTTGTTTGTCTTCTTGCAGATTCTGAGAACATAAGTTTTGAAGAAGCCATCCGAGATAAGAAATGGCAAGATGCCATGGATGAGGAGATAGAAGCTATTGACCGAAATAACACATGGGAGTTAGCCGAGCTACCAGAAGGAAGTCGGCCCATTGGAGTGAAGTGGGTGTTCAAGAAGAAGATGAATGCTCAAGGGGAGATAGAACGATATAAAGCTCGACTAGTTGCAAAAGGTTATAAGCAGAAGGCTGGAATTGACTATGATGAGGTGTTTGCCCCTGTTACAAGGATGAAGACAATTCGGCTACTCATCTCACAGGCTGCTCAATACAGATGGCCAATGCATCAAATGGATGTAAAGTCGGCATTTCTGAATGGTGTTCTTGAAGAAGAAGTTTATGTGGAACAACCGCGGGGCTACATGAAGGCAGGAGAAGAGAAGAAGGTGTTGAGATTGAAGAAAGCACTTTACGGGTTGAAGCAAGCACCACGGGCATGGAATGCTCGTATTGACAAATATTTCAAGGAGAATGGACTTGAACAATGTCCATATGAACATGATGTTTATGTCAAGAAAAATGGAGGAGACTTGTTAATTGTGGCTCTTTATGTTGACGACCTCATTTTTATGGGAAACAATGCCAAGATGATACAAGAGTTCAAGAGCACAATGACAAGAGAGTTCGAAATGACAGATCTCGGTTTGATGAAGTTCTTTCTTGGTTTGGAAGTAAAACAAAATGAGAAGGGAATCTTCGTGTCACAGGAGGCTTATGCAAAAAAGATTTTGAAGAAGTACAAGACGGAAGATTGCAACCCAGTTTCAACACCAATGGAACCCGGTTCAAAACTCTCTAAGTTTGATGGAGGAGACCGTGTTGATGCAAGCAAGTACATAAGTTTGGTGGGAAGCCTACGTTATCTCACATGCACGAGGCCGGATATCTCGTTAAGTGTCGGCATAGTAAGTCGGTTCATGGAGGAGCCGAGATACACACATTGGAAGGCGGTAAAGAGAATTCTGAGGTATGTTCAAGGTACAGTTTCACACGGGTTACACTACTCGAGCTCGGCGAAATACAAGTTGATTGGATATTCTGACAGTGATTGGTGTGGAGACGTAGATGATCGAAAGAGCACGGGTGGTTATGTGTTTTTCATGGGCAACACGGCATTCACCTGGATTTCGAAGAAGCAACCTATTGTGACACTGTCGACATGTGAAGCTGAATATGTAGCTGCATCTTGGTGTGTTTGTCATGCAATGTGGCTCAGGAATTTGCTAAGCATGTTGGAGGAAAAACAAGTCGGCCAAACTGTGATCCGAATTGACAATAAGTCGGCTATAGAGCTAGCCAAGAACCCGGTAAATCATGAAAGAAGCAAGCATATTGACGTCCGATTTCACTTCATCCGGGATCAAGTAAAGGAAGGAAATGTGGAGCTAACACACGTGACCAGTCAAGAGCAAGTCGGGGACATCTTCACAAAGCCACTGCCGACGTTGCTGCTCAACAATTACAAGAAGATGCTTGGGATGAAAGATGGTAGAACCATTTAAGTTTATGAAGGAGAATTGTTGAATAAACTTTAAATGTTTTGTTAGTTTTATATTTAATAGTCTTAATTAAGCAGTCATGTGTTTAGGTAAGTGAAAGGCCAAAAGTTGTAAGAAAGTGAAAGGCCAAGAGTTGTGAGAAAGTGAAAGGCCAAGAGTTGTGAGAAAGTGAAAGGCCAAGAGTTAGAGAGGCCAAGAGTTGTAAATTTAGTTTTGTGGTTTATGGCTAATTTAATGTTTGGTTCATGAAAAGGCAATCTAGTGCCTATATAAACTAATCCATATTGTAAGCAACATATCACAAGAAGAAGAGAAATACAAGTTTTGTCTTCTCCACAAGAAAATAGTTGTTTTTATTTTAAGTTCTACATTATAATGATACCACATGTGTTCCATGCTTCCCAGCGTACAAAAGCTTCTTAAAAAGCAATGCTTCTTGAATTCTTTAACTGAGAGTCGATGGTGACAATTAATATAATTTTGTAAGAAAAAAGAATACGGGAATTGAATAACTCGAAACTTTTATATTTTGCATGACAAACAACCTCTTAAAACAATTAAAGAATATTTGACAACCAATTTGGTCAGTTTCTTAGACTCTAATGAGTTTGAGTTACCTGTACCACGTAACTCACCGTTAAATATAAAACCATTAATGAAATATTACTTAACAGTTTAAGTTTTTGGATTAAATTTATTCTTTATATCAGAGTCTCGATGTCACGGGTCGATCCTCACCGTCCTCATTTAGTTAATAATTAATTAATTCTTTTGGAGTTTCTTAACATTGGTAGGTGAGCCAATACATTATCCATCTTTTAAGTCCAGTGGACTCTTGGGTGAGGGGCGTGTTAGAAACATTTTAGAGAAATATAAAACTATTAATATAATATCACCCGACAACTTAAGCTTTTGGGTTACATTGATTATGTTTGATATACAAAAACCATTACCCAATAACTTAAGTTTTTAGGTTGAATTGGTTCTTTACATGATATAAGAGACTCATTGACCAAGTGATTCGATCGTGTGAGGGGGCGTGTTTGATATATAAAAATTTGTTAACATAGTCAGCCAACAGCTTAAACTTTTGGGTTGAATTGATTATTTAGAAATTATTTATAATATCCAAACATAGCATTCTCTAAGCCCGCTTCACTCTTAAGACATAAACAATGAGCAGCCTACCATCAAATTATACCTTATCCTTCTAATAAATTCTTACTTTCAAGTTGACATTCTCTTTAGTTGAGTTGATACTAAAAAAAATATGTAGAATAATTTCAAATCTTTCGGATATGCTTTCTTGGATATAGATACAAGATTTCGTCCAAAGGGAACATAATCACTGAAAACCATGGATTTATACAAAAGGAGTTGGAATCATATTGATAAAACCAAATAATAAAAGAATTAAGATTTTCATGAATCATGATATCCACTTGAAGAATCCCTTCCCATACCATAGGGCCAAATGCACAATATTACCGGACCTTACCACTAATTTTGTATTCCATGATTCTGATACGGGGACCAAACAGAGAAAGTGAAAAGGAATTGGATAAACTCTTATCTTTCTCCATATCAGCCTCCCAACCTAGCATCATACAAAAACAGGACCAAATACAAACATGCTGCAGAAGAGGGTAAGAGATAATAAGAAGATACAACATCAATAGACAGAGTAATTGGAAGATACAACATCAATACACAGAGTAATTGGTTAAATAACATAAACCTAAATTATTATTGTTGAGATATATAGTCCTACATTGGTTATATCTGCAACTAATGTGGAGTTTATAAGGCCTTGGGTACTCCCACCCTTTGAGCTAGCTTTTGAGGTGGTGTATCTAAGGTTCTTTACTTGGTAACAAAGCATCGCCGTCCCCCACTTTCTCTTACGGACTCTCTTAGCACAGTTAGGTTAGGCCTGTTACATCATCCACTCTTCAAGCCCAATGGGCCCTCGTGTGAGGGGGCGTGTTGAGATATATAGTCCCACATCGGTTGTATGTACAACTAATGTGGAGTTTATAAAGCCTTGGGCACTCCCACCCTTTGAGCTAGCTTTAGGGGTGGTGTATCCCAAGGTTCTTTACTATTATCATAATCATTTACAAAAGGGATGAACTAGAGCAATGGTAAAACTGTTGTTTCTACTGGTTTATCATAATCATTTTCCTTTTTCTTATTCCCCTTTTTTGGTTTTTATCTTTCTTTATAAAAACATATAGGCAGGATAAGCTATGGCAATTTGCATTGATATTTTGGTTTATGGTTTAACTTATCGATAGCCATGCAGATGACACTTGGAATTCTTTTCCTATTTGTAAAATTCTTTTCCTCATATAGGCACACCCCCTCTGACTTTGTATAATACCAATTCTATTAGATTCCATTCTTTAGATAGATTTTATTGACAACAAAGCAATGGTTTTGTGCCATCTGCCTCAGAGAAGTTTGCATATATTATTAAACATTATAATAAAGTTCTTGATGCTGAAACCAGAACCGAAAGAGTTTTTTGGCCTAATAAATTATACATTGTTCTTATTCCTGCATTGATTGCATGTACGGACACCCCAAGAGATTTGAATTACCATTTACAGTGTGATGCTAAATCCAACTTGTTCATGGCATTGCCAGTGTCACCAACTGATCTGGGAGGAGATTTCCCTTATCCAAATAAATATCCGAAAGGAACTTTCTTTTTCTTTCTCTTTCCTATCCATTTAACTATAATTAATTTGTTTTGCTGCTTTTATATCTTATACAATGCAATCCACCATCCTCATTCCTCACCAACCATTATAAATAAGAGGTGATAACGTCTCAAAATTCACCAGAACAAACAAACAAAGAAAGCCTTAGCGAACAAGTACACCAGCTTCCAACACTCATCTATCTTAATATATTCTCCCAAAGCCCTTATATTTGTAGTAATGGATAGAGTAAAGGATTTGGCATCAAAGAAAGCTGCTGTTATATTTACCAAGAGTTCATGTTACATGTGCCACAGCATCAAGCAACTTTTCTATGAGCTTGGAGCAAGCCCTGCAGTACATGAGCTTGACAATGATTCCTATGGAAGGGAAATGGAGTGGGCTTTAAGGGGTCTGGGATGTAACCCTTCAGTCCCAGCAGTGTTCATAGGTGGAAAATTTGTTGGCTCATCAAAAGATGTGATATCACTCCATGTTGATGGCTCTCTCAAACAAATGCTCATAGATGCAAAGGCTATCTGGTTTTAGTTACACTCAAAAGAGCTCCATATACTGAAGTGGTATGGAAGGAGCTCTGATACTATTTACAGACAATGTTTAATCAGAGACACCATTGCTTTTTCTTGAGTGTCCTGTTTAGATTGTACTAAAAGAAGTCTGTATAAAAAAGTCTTTTTTTTCTTCTTTTTTTTGTATTTTGTAAAAGGTTAACTCAGCGGTAAGCTTGCTTGTCGTGGTGTGTCAAGTCGCGGGTTTGAATCAGCCTCTCTGCAAAAAGTAATGGAAAGGCTGCCTACACACTTCATCCAATTTCATCATAAACTATTGCTGGAAAATTTTAGAATATTAAAGTGAGTATTATTATTTCTGGGTTTTATTTTTTTTGTAAAAGGTTAGCTACATGTCTACAAAGTTATATGAAACTTGATCATGTGGGATAAAATGACTATATGTCTTTAATGCAATTTTAAAAACCTTGAAAAAGGAAATAGTGCTTCAGTTACACACTTCATCCAATTTCATCATAAACTATTGCTGGAAAATTTGCTGTAGAATATTAAAGTCTGCAGAGTATTATTACTTTTAATCATTTAATGAATAACATAGTTTTCCGTCTAAATTTCATCCGCTAAGTAAAAAGGGAATAATCCGTTCCTTCATGAAAGCCAACTAACATAAATAGATCACTATTATTCCAAGTGTTTAATGGATAGCTAGGTGTTGATTCCTCACCACTCAATTTGGCACCTGGTGCGAGGGATAATAATATTTAAATAGGCGCATCACATAGCGTTATGTAGCGATTTTCCAACTTTGTAGTCAATAACGTTCATGGCGCATTTTCTTAACCTTGAGACAAAAAAGTAATGCTAGCACTTTTTATGTCTCCTTTATTAATATTCCTCCAAATCCACAAAGGAGGATATATATTTTGAGTTTTATAATAATTATGTTGAAGAAAAGTGATTGTGAATGTTAAAAATTCGTTTCACATGTCAGAGTTTTTTTTGCTGCGGACCCCACAAAATGTTGTGTGTATAGGAAATCTTTTGTGGTCATGTTAAATGATAGATGATAAACCTATATATTTTCCCTCATTGACTCTATGCATGTGTAGACCATATATGCGAAGGCATAATTTTCTTAAATAATTTATCTGCAATAGCACCACATGCAGTCAAGGTTGCACAATGACAAATAATTAGCTAACTTATTCGTCAAATCGAATCTAACTTGCATATAATATGTATTTAAGCAATGAGGGGAGATGTATTGAAAGGCTCTGATATCAATTGATACGAATCTTATATTTCCAATGTGATAGGAAAGTCCAAAATCCAAATAAACCCCCGTACCAGAACCTTATATTTCCAATGTGGGACTCAAAGTCCCATAAGTTGGATTAGATTAGGATCACTAACATGTATCTACCCCGTGAATATGAAGTTGAATGCTGAGCAGTTATAGTACCAATTATGCATGGAGTTTCTTTTGTTAGTTGTTCAATGAAGTTGTGCTGGAACGATGTTCTAGCTCACCATATCCATGGTTCCACATCATTGGAATCCTCATGAATAACTTATTTTCATGAACATCTCTATGATCTCCTCCATGTTCTATCATAACCTTGGTGATGATCCCCATGATGATGATATCCTCTTTCCTATAAATATAGAGACCAAGAATTATGCATCTTGACATTCACATACTCCACCCTTGTTCCTATACTGACTTGGACGTTGAAGTCTCCAACATTGCTATAAAAGAAGACAGTATCTCAACCGTTCCAGTTACACACTACCTAAAATTCTCAAAAGGCAACCGTTTTTTAATCTAATCGCATCGTGTATTTCATCCGTGTGATGATCAACACACGTAAGAACACTGTGTAAGTGCTGCATCTATGGAAAGTCCCAACTCACAAAATTAAACTGCTTGAGTGTGAGAAAGAATCATACAAGTTAGTGGGTGCAACACAAAGAATCTCGCAGCCACCGAAAGGCATCTCAGTCTTAATATCTTTCTGCATAAAGATTCAAAGCGGTAGATTGTGAGAATCTGGTATAAAATCTATACAAAGTTTAACAAATGGTTAATAGGCGGCACACGTTTGAGACATGAAAATTGCATTAACTTAGTCACAGAAGACACTGATGCATTTACTTGGCCCATTGCACATGGCCAAATTATTGATTCAAGTGGCGGATCCGGGAAGTTGTGTTTATGTCCGCACACTTCGTGGTGGAGGGTCGGGGGCAACGATCCCGAAATTTTTTTTTTTTTTGTAAAGAAAGTTTAAATCAATTTTTTGTTTAAATATTCTAATCGGTTCATTGCTTCACAACTAATCCGATTCGGGGAGGGTCCAGGATTAAGGCTTTAAACTCCTCTCAAAGGTAGTACTGGGAAGATTCGAACACATGCTCAACTTTTATATACAAGGTTATGAACCCGCTCAGAATCTAGTTGCTTCCATAACAAGCTGCAAGCAATAGTTTAACCAATCATTTACCCCTCCCCTCCCTTCCCTTAAAAAAAAAACTTACTAATCCTCCTAAACAAATATGAAAATACACTTTAGTACATCCATACATCATAGTTCTATTTATAACGGTAATGAAGAGTCAACTAACCTATGGCATATAAAACAATTAAAAAAGTTTGTGTGATGATTTGATTTTAATTTTGGAAGGTCAACAACTTAACTAGCTTTACCTTTAGTTATTGTAAAAAATAAAAATAAAAAAATTATGAAAACTCACTTGCGGATGGTGGCAACCAAGTAAGTCCGCCTCTGGATTCAGAAAGCCCGTCAATCAGAAGTGTGGCCCAATAAATATGGCCAAATTGTTAAAAGAAGAAGTAATTTGAAATATAACAAATTACAATCAAATCCAATTCTAAATGAAACATTAGATATTGATTGTGATTTGTTTGACAAGAAAAAGAAAGTAACAGGTTTGGTATGATTTGAGATATAAGATTTGGGAAGTATTTTGAATGATTTAATTATAATTATTTATTTATTTTTGTAGATGTTAGTTACTTTTATTTATTTTAGGAAGTTTTATTATTTTTAGAATTTTTGATTTTTGAATTTTGAATCAATTTGTAATTAGTCTATAAAAGGGTGCTTATGACCCTTATTCTATGAGTTGAATTTTGATATTTTGTTAATAGAAATTGAGAACCGGAGAGAGTTACTCTTTTGTGAAATCCCAATTTTCTGTTTAGCTACTTTTCTATGCCTTTCGGCATCAGACACTGTTTGCATTTGTTTATGTTGAAGAAAATTCTTCATACTAATACAATGGTTAACAATTGAAGCATATCCGTGTAAATATGTCTTCCAACTTGCTCAACCGTGGGTATCTAAAAAGCACAACCTCTTTTGAATGTGCCCTTGCTCAAATAAAGCTGTCCCTATAAATAGTGTAGTATACTAACTCATTTCAAATAACCTCAAGCTTCATATAATTTTCTATTTTCCAAATCTTAGACTGCAAACCCAATACAACCATTGGATCGGATTCTGTTTGGATTCGGTCTAATGGTTTGGGAGTTCTAATAAGTCTAAGGTAATCTAAACACATCTCTCAGAATTAGACCTTTCAACTTTTCCTTTTCTGTACATATTTAGAAGAACTTGTACTTGATAAGTATCAGGATCAAGATGGACAAGGTGATGAGGTTGGCCTCTGAAAAGGGTGTGGTGATTTTCACAAAGAGCTCTTGTTGCCTCTGCTATGCAGTCAACATTCTGTTTCAAGAACTTGGTGTGAATCCAGTGGTTCATGAAATTGACAAAGATCCTGAAGGAAGGGAAATGGAGAAAGCTCTATCAAGGTTAGGATGCACTGCACCTGTCCCTGCTGTGTTCATAGGAGGGAAGCTAATGGGATCCACCAATGAAATCATGTCCCTCCACCTGAGTGGTTCACTGACTCAATTGCTTAAACCATATCAAGCTTAATCTTCAAAAATGAAACACAAAAAATTGTTCCTGATACCTTGCTGGAAGAATAAACTGGCTTGAATCAGTAGATTAGTGAGCTTAATATTGATATTCTATTTCTATCTAGTGTTTTATTATTTATGTCTGAAGCGCTTTCTAGCATTTGATTAGCTATAATGTAATCTGATAAATTATTCTTAATGAAGTTTGATTTATATACTTTTACATGTGTCCTATTAAACTGATTATGTTATTAAAAGTCTACTATCATACGCTGTTTCCCATACTGCTACAAGACAATTTTTAGGGTTAATTAAGGCTAATAAAAGTCTATCATCACACGCTGGTTGATTTTGTTTAATTATGCCTCTTTCTCCAATCTTTTAATTTCTAGCAACTACCAGTAATATATAATATTAAGTAACCTTCAAATCCTTCCTTCTGCGTGAAGAAAGTATTCTCTGAAAGATATGTAAGCTGCATTTACGAAGCACCGATACTCTTTAAATTTTTTTCCAACTTATCGGAAACGTATCTGACACGTAATGTTTGGTAAGCGACATCCTGTATCATTGAGAACGTATCGAAAACGCATTATCAGTGTTTCATAGAGCTGCATCATACATAATCAACCAAACATTAACAGATTGCAAACATATTATTGTTGTTCCTGTTTCAATATGCCCATGTATTATATGTAGGTCAAATCAAATTTCATGTCATATTATGCCTATCTTCTCGTGTTAACCTCATATTTAGGACTATTGAAGAGGGGAGGCTTCTCTTTGGGTCAAAACGTGCTATGCAAAATAAAATAAAATAAAATAAAAAAAATAAAAAGTAATTTAAACTTTGAAAAATATTTTAAGGGGAGAATAGAATATTATTGAGGTTACATAATAAAAGAAAAATATTGTGCTGATATGAACTTTTCCATCTATTGGCGTTGTCCACATGTTTAAAAAGTTAACAGGGAAATTCTCGTCTTTTCTAATCTAGTGCAACGGATTCTTCAACTTTATCCCAGACAAAAGAGAGGTATTACATTCCTTACCCTTTTTTATCTTGTTGTTTACTTTATTCTCTTCTTTTTCCCCGCAAATAAATAGCAGTCAATAGCGAGCTATGGGAAAGCATACTCTAGTGCGGTGAAACTAATCCAGCATTTATGTTATTTTTTTTCCCCTATAGTTTATTTAGGTGTATGTATCTTAGTGAAGAATTCGATGGCTATATCGATTTTAAAATATAAATGATTTTTTTTTTTTTTAATTTCATTACTCTAATTATTTTTTTTGGATGAGTCCTCTTACTACACGAGCAGAAAAAGACCCTGCACGTATTAATCCTGAATTGATTATAGATTGTGTCACAATTATATTTTGTATATTCTTTTTCTAGCAAGAATAAGAAACAAATCAACTTTCCTTCCCTAAAATGCTGAATTTCCCAACTATCTGGGAAATGACTGCGAACCTGAGTTAAAGTGCAGGTCTATTTTCTCAGGAAGTATACTTGACGCCTGTTAGAGGATCAAATAGGTCATTATCGCTTGTGATGACGAAATAGAGGTTGTTGCTTACTAGTTAGAGACAAATAAAGGGTGGATTGAGGGTAAGGGCGTATTTGGAGATAGTAACTACTGGGGTAGTGTCTAGTGTGGTCCCCCATCCTCCACCAGTTTCATGTGATCCCTAGGCTTAGTATCTTTTAGAATGAACATATTTAAGTGGCCTCAAAACAGCTGGGATATTTTGGGAGCTGAGATTTTGCCCCATATTGCGTATTTAGTGGGCAACAACAAAAAGGTTAAAATCTATCATGTTATTTGAAATAAAATTATTTCATATATATATATATATATATATATATATATATATATATATATATATATAATATATATAAAAGTGTGTGAGATTTAATTTTTTCATTTTTCTCTTCTTCTCACATAACCCTACATATATTCATATATGTATACGAGGTAAAATTATCTCTTTAAACATAAAAAAAAAAAAAACTTTAAACCCATGACAAAATTCTTAATAAATAAGATAAAATAATAATAACATTTGCTTGATAAGATTTTTTTTGGTAATTACCAAATAAGCATTTTAGTTTCTTGTTTAAATACTACGTTGATTAAAAAATTCCGTTATGATCTAATTCTGACCGGTAATAGATACCCGGGCTTTGCAATATTTGATTGATTACAATTCTGTATATTCCATTTACTATAAAAGTTCCCCAGGAATTCATTAGAGGAATGTTTCCAATAAAAATAGTTTGTTCTTGGATATCCCTACTATTTTTCCAAATTAATCCGGTGGATATGTATAATTCAGAGGAATATGTAAGTGATTCATATACGGCGTCTTTTTCTTTTATCAAGGGTTCTGTCAATTGATATGTTTCTACAAATAATTGAAATTCAATTTCTTGATCATATCGCAAGAAACTTTTAGTGTCATGTTACTCTAATATATTTAATGTGGGTCCCACTCAAAAAGAAAGAAGAAAAAATAAAACAAGGTGGGGCCATCCTTTTTTGTGAGAATAACATGATACTACAAATTTCCTACAACATGATATATATATATATATATATATATATATATATATATAAGACCCTTAAAAATATCTTGTGCAATTTAGGATAAGGGTTTCAATAGCATGGAAATAATTTAAAGCTTCAACAAATGACTCGTTCAATCCTAATATTAACTTTGACATTTTATTCTATTTAATATGAAATTTTGAACAATTACAAAGGGATGGTAAAAAATAGCCAGTCTATCGGATTAGCTTGTAACCCACGTAAAATGAGTTGAGCTAGGTTGACGACAAAAAATGAGATGATAACCTAACCTAGTTTGAAAAAATCTGAGCCTAATCTTGTGTCACTAATAGATTGAAATTGTGCTGTGTCTCCGATTATCCAATCTTGTGTGCATGTGCTTTTGGTTTCAGGAAACCTACTGCGACATGCTGGTGAAGTATAAATCAGACCTTGCTTGCCATTTTGATGAAGCCACCACTTTCCTCAACAGCATCGGAATGCTGCTATAATTTCAGAACTCAATGTTCATTGATATCTGTGCTATAAATACCGTTGTGGGATTGCAATAGTGTCCTCACCTCAAAGTTGTTTGAAGAACCCACATGGAGCATAATCTATGGTTGCTTTCTTTGGTGTACCTAGTCCTTATCCATTTTTTTGGGAATCACACTAGATGCTTTCCCATGCATGTACGGGGTGAGTGTGATAAAAACTATTTTTTTTTTTTTTCATTTTTTTGAGGCAACCCTAACCCGAATTAGGTTGGGTATTCTGACTTTTTTATTTTTTCGAGCCAACCTTAACTTGAATCATTTTTTTGGAATGCAAATGAATTGAATCAGGTTAAGTCGGATTGGCCTGTTTTACCAATTGTATCATTTATACCCGACAATCTCACAAATATTTGTGAATGGAATAATCATTTTTACTTTTATCATTTTCGTGCTATTTATCAACTACTACTTTACCTTCGTGTCCCAACCCTATGCATTTTTCAAGAAAGGATATTTTCATATATGTTCAATGCTGTCATATTGTGAGTTTGTGACAAACCTGCTCAGCTTGAAGCGAAGAGGTGAAGTCAGAAGTTATGACATAAAGTGATCAATAAGTACAGGCCCAAACTCACCGTAGGAACTCTTAATTAGGACTCACGTCCAAAGTCCACACGACGGAAACATGCTATGCATCTCCGGGGAATGACAAACGATGGAAAATTTCCCCTCAAAAGACCGAATAAGACCATGTTTAAATGATTGATAATGAATATGGCTGGTAAGAGCTATGTGGATTACGGTGTAGTTTTCTTATTTCTTTACTTATTAAAACTGTTTTATAGAATAATTAATTATAGGGAAAAATTACACTTATGCTATATGTGATAATTTTCTCTCCTACACACCCTTCGATAATTGTGTCATTTTTTTTCAAGTGGTGGGGCCCACAAATTTATCTCTATGACATGAGATAACTTATCTCCATTAACATGAGATTAATAAAATCCTTAATTAAATAAGTGTTTTTTTATATATTTTTTAAAATTAAAACTCAAAACACAAAATAAAAATAACTTAGATATGTTTTTCAAATTTGATTCTAAAAATAGTTACAATTTTGCCCCTGGGGCATAAGCGCAGCGGAAAGGGTCGAAGCCCTAATGTATTCGTGGCAGTAATGCACCAAAGTGCCCCGGTTCGATTCCTGCCCTGCGTGCACATCCCGCGATTTACACCCTCTCAGGATTCCCAAGAGCGTGGGCTTGAGGGGTGGCAGTGATGAGCCGTATTCCAAAAAAAAACGTTACAATTTTTTAAACTTTTTTAATAAAATACACCTTGTCAAATGGATTTTTTATTTTTTTATTCTGAAATTAAAAAAAAATTGAAATAAATTTCAAACAGGTCATAGATTTTGGAATTTTTTTTCTCATATGACATTTGAAACTGTTTTTTTCCCGCTCAACCCCTTAACTACATGTTAATATTACTTAGGGCATAATTGGATTGAGTTTTGAAGAAAAAATGACTTATTATGTTTTATTTTTTTAATCATTTTTTAAGGGTAAAGTGTATGTCATTTTAAATGATGTAAAGTTATGTCATTTTAAGAGAGAGAAAGAGATAGATAAATGAGAAGAGAGAGTGGATAAAAAAATAAAGGTGTGGGTCCCACCTCTTTGTGAGAGTAAAAGGATATAAATTGTGTCTTTTTTTTTTGATAAACAAAAATTGTGTCATTTAAAAGGATAAACATTTTTCCCTTTTTTTTAAAGTTAAAATTATTTTATATTTGGATATAATACGTGACAAACACTTTAATTAAAAAATATGCAAAATTATTAAAATATATATATATATATATATAAAGGGAAAATAATTTCTTATGCGACTGCAAAACATCAAATCTCTCGTGCATCTTGAAATAAGTTTCACTATTTAATTAAAAACAAAACAAACAAATGAAAAACACGACTTCCCATGAGTCTGTTGCAAAAAATCTGGTCTTATGTGAAATGAGAAACTTAAACCCCATAAATAAATTATAAAAGCAAATTGCAAAGGATAGTGGTGGGGGTGGTGACAATAGCAATGATAGTTATGACACTGGTGGGTTAATTGAATATTTGGCTTTTGACTTCTATTATTTCTAGAAATGAAAAAATTTAGTTTGAAAAAAAATATAATTTTGTCCGTTTATTTTACAATTTTTGCTTTTTACAAAACTGACCTCTAAACACTCTTTACAACGATAAGTGTTTTTTCAAAAAAATAAATAAAACAGCTTTCTGAATAAAAAAATTAATCCAAACTGGCTCATAAAATAGTGTAAATTTTAAAAACTAATGGTCTCACTTGTAATATTGTAGTACTTTACAGCATGCTTCTTCTTGTTTACCAAAAAATATATATATTTCTTAAAAAAAAAAGTAGAAGTCAAAAATCAAATATTTTTTTCAAAATTTAAATATTTAAAAAATATATATAAATAGCTTTTTTTTGGTGTGGAAATATAAATAGCTTTAGTTTTTGTACAAAACACTTCTAAAATAAAAAAGAAATAAAAAATACTTTTTTGAAAAACTCATCCAGCAACTTAAATGTAGACTTAATTATTATTCTAATATTAATTTTATCAAGTCTTGTATCAACTTTCAAGTCAACGAGTCAGGCCAAAACTTTTTAGTTTTTACTATATTATTTTAATGAAATCATAAATATAAACAACAACTTATCAAAATAAGAAACTATAACTTATATTACATAAAAACCATTATTTTGAGCCACGAATTATGTATGATTAATGCTAGTAATGATCACAAATCATGACTTTAAGATAAGTCATTGTCCACAACCATGACATTTTTTAAATAATAAAAAACAATTAAACAAAATTATCACAAGTCATATGTCACGATTTCAAACAACTTATTTACAAAAATAAAATAAGAGTTTATAAAAAGAAGTAAAATAAAATTGTTAAAAAATTGTGGATTTGACTTATAACTTAAGGAAATCCACACTATTTCCCAAAGTTTTTCCTTTAAAAACGTTATGTTCAACATTGAGAGATCAAGTACATCAAAAAGATGTTGAGGTTTCGTAATTTCTATATCAATATAATTATGTTAGGATGCACTAATATTAGTCAATGATGAAATCTGATACTTCAATATCTTGGACTTGCATATAAATATATTCTCCCTTTTTTATTATATTATTTTATCCTTGATGGAAAACATAGAAAGTAGTTGTAATAAATATAGAGTATACGTGGTAAAATGGGTCTAATTCGTCGAGTTGATTCATTTAACCCGCCACAAATGAATTGGAATTTTTAACCCGCCAATCCACTCTGCGCCGCTAAAGAATGGATCAAAACAGGTTCAAAACAAGTATAATCATATTTCTCAAGAGCAGTTTTATGTCTTTCAGATGATAATTGTTTGTAATCAAGAAAATGACTATTTTCATCAAACAATTGTCATTCAAAAGACATAAAATTGCTCTTGAGAGATATAGTTATACTTGTTTTGGACCCGTCTTATGGCCTTAATTCATTGGCTGGTCTTTAAAAATTCATTTAGGGGATTATTTTCCTGTCCCCTCAAGATGAACTAAACTCTTATAGTAGAGGATCTCCCGTCCCTGCACACTTCATCATCATACACATTGATGGTGTGCTACCTCACGAAAGCAATGAGGTCTTGGACAATAACAATTATGACTCATCATCTTTCATCATTTGAGAATATTTCCTCACTTATATGTATCTCTTTCACCAATTGAAAGGGCATTTTGCATCCATTTTATTTATGAGTTGTTATTCTATCAAAATATAGAATCATTGTGCTCATTATACATTCCCTTTAACCATCTTTGAGATATTATTGTGACTCCTCCAAAAGTTTCGATTCATAACACTGCCTTTAAAAGCACCTTCATAACGTTATACTTCACCTTAGAACGGGTATACATCTAAGGTCACCAGATATTCCTTCTCCTTCTTATAAAATACCTATACCTATATTTCCACTCCCACTCACTAATTTTAATTACTAAACAATTAAATTTATTAATTATCACATTAATAATAACAAATTAATTGCTAATTCATAAAAATATAATTATTAAAATCAGTATTCAATAATTAATTAAATAAAAAATCATTAATTACTAGAATCACTTACACAAAAAATTTATCTATTAATTAAAATTATAACATACATAAATCTTGTACATGAGAGGTTGATAGGGATAGAAATGGATCTTTAGATGTGTGATTTTACGTTACAAACTCATGAAATATTCTTAACCATTGATGAATCAATCGTGATAAGTGACTTGCATGCATTAATTTAAGTAGCGAACAATTTTTGAAATTAATTAGTAATTATAATAATTAAAGTAACCAGTGATTTTTATATTGTTGAATATTAAATTTAATAATTATTATTTGTAATAAATAATAATTAACTAGTCATTAGCATTACTTGATAATTATTACTATAATAATTAATATTAAAATTATATATTAAGGGAGGGGTTATATTTACAATCCAAATAGTTTATAAACTCTTACAATCATATCTTAACTGTTGATTTCCGTTAATCAACGGTTGTCATTTATTTTGAATTAATAATTAATTAATAAATTTAATTTGCAAAAATCTTAACCATTGATTGACGAAAATCAACGATTAAGATATGATTGTAAGAAGTTGTAAACGAAAATAATTTATAAAGAGGTAGGATCATAACGTTCCACATCTATTAATATTGATAATAATAAATAAATAAACAAGTGGGGCATGTGCCATTCACGACTACTCTAGTAAAGATTTTCCACCAAATTCCATAGTGGGATATGGTCGAAAATGGGATGAAAAATTGACACGATACGAATACCCCATGAATTTTTATTTGTGTCAAAGAGATAATTATGATCAATTTCCAAAAAGAAAATAGGTTATAAATATAACATTAATATTGATAATAATAAATAAATAAGGGCATGTGCCATTCACACTACTTTAGTAAAGATTTTCCACCAAATTCCAGAGTGGGATATTTTAAGTGAAATCACCCCACTCTGGTCAATGTCAATGAACCCGTAAAAGTCACTTCAAATTCTTACATTTACATCACCGTTGACGTGGCACAATACGAGTAGCGAACACCAATTGGGCGTGTAGATCGGGCCGCAGATAGTAAAACTAAAAGTAGTTAGGCTCTCGTGACTACCCGAGTAACCGCTCTGCTACTGTTATCTATCTCAATCGGAAGAGACAGATAATTAACCGATCGAAGAAGCAGAGAGAGAGAGAGAGAGACAGCATAGTGAAGAAACGAACCCCATCTCCGCCCCGATCTTCTACCTCTACAATACGGTATCACCTCCCACCGGTCCTCCATTGATGGCTTCTTGGCCAGGTACTGTTAATTCCTTTAACTCTCCATCTCTTTTTCTGTCTTTGCTGAATTTCACTTTCAGCTAAGCTTTTTTCTTTCTGAGATTTTGATTGTCGAATTCCTGTTCTTTATTTAATTTCGATTCTTCGTTTTCCCTCCAATTCTAGGGTTTAATTTGTGCCAAATTTTAGGAAATCGAACAATTGAGAACTTACCAGTCGCTCCCGGTTTTCATTTCTGCGGTTTTGCTTGGTTCATATAGAATCTATTCTGATGTGAATTCAGTGTGATCTGTGGGAATCCGATGTTTTTATTTATTTATTTGCTTGTTTATTTTTGTTGGGGCCCTTAAAATTCACTATCTGGACGCAGAGACATCTCTCATAAAGATTGTTTGGAGAAGCATTTGGATCATATGAGGTGTCCACTCGGTTGTATTGGTTCTCCAGCTGTTAATTCAGATGTGCAATTTTTGCAAGCTTGCTGTAATAAGGAAATTTCCCGCAGAGTCACACAGGTTAGTTGTGGATAACATGCATATTTGTTTGGGATTTTTACTTTTTGGTCACTGAAAATATGGTATAATTACCTAGAGTTGGAAGAACTGGGGTGATTAATAGACACATTTCAATTTTTATTTTATTTTTTGATAATTGAATTGTGTGTAAATGGGTTGAAGTTATGGGAATGGGAATTCATTTTCAGGTGAGCAAGGCGAGACCAAAACCTTTGATCCAAGGAAGTACTGTTTTGCAGTTCCATAAGCTTGGCAAAGGTGGTCACACGCTATCATGGCTGAAGGAGAGGAGCGTATTGAGCTTAAATTCCGCATATTTGATGGAACTGATATAGCACACAGTACTTATTCATCATCTACCACAGTTGGTACCCTTAAGCAAAGGCTAGTTGCTGAGTGGCCTCAAGGTTAGTCATTTGATGGGGTGTGTTTGTATATTATATTTTGTTAAGCCTAACCTACTATTTTCCTTCTCTGTAGATGCATTTGTCAACAATTTGGTCTTCATAAAATTTGTGATATCAAATTAATCCTTCAAAGATTTAAAGAGACATCAAAATGGTCCAAAATAACATCACACCAAAGACTAATTTGAGAGACTAATTTGAGGTTACAAATGTATGGAGGACCAAGTTGATGTTAATTGTATATTAGAGGGATCAAGTGACTCTTCCGCTTTTAATTTTGCTTTTTTCACTTATTCTTATACATAGAAAATGAGACTCAGTAGTCCATGTCGATGTAATGAAAGTGATGACCTACAACAATAATAGAACACCCTGAATAAACCACCCGTTTGCCAAATAGAGTCTCGCAAAATCTTCCCTCTTTGCCCTCAATTATATCTGAAAACGTTTTGTTAACATAAATTTCATATTATGCTGATAATTCATTTTTTTTGTATTTTGAAGAATTGTTGTTAAATACTATGAGGGCATGCCTGGAGCAGCTGCACTGTTTTAACTAAAGGTTTAGGCTTGAGTTTAGAAAACAACCTTTTTGTAAAAGTGCAATGGTTTTCACTTGGGGGAGTTTTTTTTTTTTTTTTAATTTTAATTGCAGCTAAATACTCTATTCACATTGTATTCCATAAATAAGTAATTTAAAACCTACGTTGTTCTTTTCGGATGGACTATAATATGTATCCAACTACTTCTCACTGCATGTTTGACAACAACAAAAATAACAACCACGCTTTACCCCATTACTTTAGTGAAACCATAAATTGTCTTAAGTTAAAATTTGGCAATTCTTTTCTAAAGATATTTATTACTCCTTTTAGATACAGAAATACATGTCATTCTGTATGTATTTATTCTGTAGTTCTACTTGTGAGTCCAGTACCCCAGTCTCACATGTTCGGCCAAAAAATAGAAGAAACGCCAGTCTCACACATGATCATTCTTGCAGATAAATGACTCATTTCCTTTTCCCATGAACAATTTTACATATATACATCAATCATTTGATTTCAATTTTTATTTTCTCTTTTCTGCAACATGTTTGCCTTACCTTCTAATGGAATTTTTCCGTTTACAGGCAAAACAGTTACACCAAAGTCAGTGAGTGACGTAAAACTTATACATGCTGGTAAAGTTTTGGAAAACAGCAAAACTCTTGCTGATTCCAGAATAACTTTTGGTGACACACCTGGGGGTGCTATTACCATGCATGTTGTAGTACAGCCTCCTATAGCAAAAAAGAAGACAGGTTTGTTCAATCTTTTCATCTGCACTCTTGCAGAAGCTTATAGATTGCATGGATATGGATATGAGTAGGCATATCAGTGCGGATACAGGGTACATACAAATTTTTAAAAACCAAGATACATGTATGGCAGGATATATTATATAAAGGGATAGGATCAACTTACACCCGTGTAAGAATAATAAATCTTACACCAAATTTTAACTGTTGATTTACGTGCATCTACGGTTGAGATTTATTGGGAATTAAAAATTAATTAATGAGTGAGACCTAATAAATCTTAACCGTTAGATGCAGAAAATCAATGGTTAAGATTTGGTGTAAAACTTATTATTCTTACACCGGTGTAAGATGATCCTGCCCCTTATATAAAAGTAGGGTTTATCATTTCTCTATCAACCCCAAAACTATATCGTTTTAGGGGTTGAGAGAATTAATGAATGTTATTTTTGATAAAATTCATATAACAAGAAACAAATAAAAATCCTAAAATACCCTTAATCAATTCTTCCAACCCCCGGAATGATGTAGTTTTGGGATTGATGGAGATAACTATGTCATGTTGATGGAGAAACAATAAACCCATAAAAGTATAAAAACATAAATAATAAAGTAATTAAAATCATAAGGTAAATACATTTTTCATGATGTTTTAACTGTTTGTAATAAAATATATCAAGTAATCAAAACTACCTAAAGAGGGCACAAGATTCGATGGGATGAAGTTACAATTTGCTTCATCTAGTAGCAAACCAACCAACTTATTAGCAAAACAATGCATGTTTAGTTTAGTTCCTTCACACCAATTTAGCTATTAAGTATTCTTTGAGAATAACACTAAGGGTTTATTCGAGAGGCGAAAATATTATTTGTTACCAGGCTGAACTGGATTTACTTAGGTGGAGTTAAATCTTGTTCAGCTATGCAAAGTTATGTTTATCAAACCTCTATCTGATTATTAGCTAGCCACAGTTATCGAGTGTAGACAAATCACATCACGTAAGTTCAATAAAAGTTATAGGAAAGCAGAGACAAGTTAATTATCAAAACAATGCTATATGCTTTTGAGACAAACCTGAACAATATACATGAGACAGAGATTACATAGAGAAATCTATTTATATATAACGTTGTATGTCATGGGTAAGCTAACTTGGTCACAAATCTGTTATGAACATTCCTTACTCTGTATCATTCACACCAAAATTCGTACAACGAATTTCCAGTAGCAAAGCATTAAAAAAAATATCCCTACTTACCTTGAAGAGAGAAAAAAAGAGAACTGTTGTCTATAGTTTGAACACTTGAAATAAAACAATATAAAAACACAAAAGTAAGAAACCTGACTGTAACAAGTTGCAACCTTCTCCTCCGACCAGTGGTGTCAGTTTTAAAAACGCAAAAGCAGGGAATGAAAGCAAATGTTGAGTTGATTTTGAGAGATGGATAGTCGGAGAGGCATTCGACGAAGACGAAGAGGCGCACACAGACGGAGAGTTGGAGATGTATGATTTTGTTTTTGATAATTGAAACGATATAGAATATGAATATATTTAAACTTTTAAATTTATTGTTTTGTTTAAAATTTAGGGATTACATAAGAATATTTTTTGATTAATTCAAAAAATTATTAATAAAACTTAAGTAAAATATTTCATGTCATAAAAAATTTATAATAAAATTAATTCATAAAATTTAGCAAACAAAAATAAATAAATGAAATAACTCCTTTTTTAAACTTTGACTTCTTTTTTTAAAAAATAATTTAAATTCTGAATAATAATAATATAATTATTAAAACTTGAATTTAAATATCTATATTATATTTTATATGTTTTTAAAAATTATTACATATATTTAAAAAAAAATTCACTTAAATATTTATAATATTTTTATGATTATGATTTTCTTTTGATAATTGAAAAGATGTAGATCAATATGAATATATTTAAAATTTTAAAGATTTATTCTTTTGTTTAAAACTTAGGGAATACATACGAATATTTATTTATTAATTCAAAAAATTATTAATAAAACTTTATTAAAAAAAATTATGTCATAAATTTTTTAATAAATCTAATTCATAAAATTTTCTTCAATAATATAAAAAAAATAAAATAATTATTAAACTTGGAAATAATTTTGAAAAAAATATTTATTCCTTAAGGATTAATTTAGTGAAAATAAATTCTTAATTTTACTTTTAGATGATTATTTTTACTTTAGATGATTATGTATTAAAAAAAATAAAAAATTGTTTCTTCACATTAAGCCATGCTTGCTGCAGCACATCTGCAATTATACACCCAAAATTGTCAATAAGAGGGAACGTATTGGTGAAGCTGGCCGGAGAATAGTGCAGAAATATATATATATATATATATATATATATATATATATATATATATATATATATATATATATATATATATATATATATATATTATATTTCTGCACTATTCTGAGAGCCGTTGGATCAAAAAAGATCAATGGTGTCACATGCTTACAAATCAGAGTCGTTGATCTTTTTTGATCCAACGACTCTCAAATGATGTGTCAAATTTTTTTGGGAAAAAAAATCCTATCTATATATATATATATATATATAGAGCGAGAGAGAGAGAGAGGGAGCCCCACACTGCTGCAATTATTTGCAGTTACATCACTATTTTTGCTACATATTACTTCAGTTATTTAAGTTATTTATTTAAATAACTGACTCCTAAATACTACAAGAATAACTAACCCCGTTACATGATTGAACTACACCCATTTCTAGTCACTGACTTAAATTATATTTCTATCACGCACAAAAGTAACTTTTGTTAAAACATGTTAAATTTTTTAAAACATGAGGTAAATCTTGAAAAATAATCATAAAGGAATAATATATTTAAAAAGATAACAAAAAAGGGTCCTGTATTTATTTTTTAACTGATTTGCGAGTAGCATTACAACTTATATTATTCTCTATTGATTTATATTGAGTATCCTTTGAGACGCGTTTTCATGTTCGACAAACGAAAGGTATATATTACTACATTCTTCTCATGTGCTTTTCCCCGTTTTACCTTCCAGAGAAGAATCAGGATAACAAGCAAAAGATGAATTCATGCTACTCATGCACTATCCTTTAGATCAGGAAGCATGTTTTGTGGCTGCCCTTGAAGATAAGGTTGCATTTTTCCTATTCTTGACTCTCGGGATGATGCGTCGTAAGACAGTATGCTATCCAATGGCATTGCGTAGGACATGTTTGGCTTTATCAAATCGTCATTAATTGCTTCTATTAATGGACCATTCATTTCTAGTCGTTGTCTTTTGAGTGAAATCAGATGTTAGCCTTGTAAAATTGTGACCTTAACAAGTATAGTAAGAGTGTTGCAGGGCATAAACCTTGGGCAAAAAGTCCATATGGCCCGCGACATTTGATGAATGCATAATGTTTAGAAGTATATAATTTGATAAATATATTTTTTCTCCTTCTTTACATATGACTTAGCTGGATTCACGTAGATTAGTGAAGCGCTAACTAGCATTAAGTGTACCACACAATTCCATTTAATGGCACGGTTTATACTAACTTGGTGTGAAAAATTAAAGGTGTCAGGCTGTCAGCTAGTTCAGACTTCTGATTGAATCGTGTCTTTGCTTATCTCTTTCCTCGATATGTGTTTAGTAAAATCATTAACTAAATACTCAATGGGTTGATTTTGTCCTTATCTTTTCATTGCATTAAATATGTGGTGTACAATTAAAATTAGATATTGACACAATTTTCATGTGTAATTTTAACATGTGATGATCAATTCCCAAGTAGTCTGAATATTTAACGTGAGTTAAATGGGTTGGCCAAAAGTAATGGTTGAAACGGTAAATAGGAGCGTGTTTTTACTAGTCCAGCCTTGTAATGTAAGTGTAGTTTGAGAGCCAGACGGTATTGCACTTGCTTGGGCCTTGGTTTGTTTATCTGGTAGTGTTAAGAGTTGTTTGGATGAGCTTTAAAAAATAATTACATACATATATTATTAAAAAAATTATTAAGTTACAATTATTTTGCATTTGAATTAATATTTAAATATAATTTTTAATCAAAAATTAGTATTTTAATTTTTTTTTGTAAAATTTATAAATCTTGGCTTTCAAAAAATATTTTTTTGACTTTTTTATTTCTTATTTAAAAAAAAAAAAACTGCATTCGAACACACATATAAAATAAAAAATAATTTTAGTAAAAAAAAATAAATTCTTTAAAAAAATAAACTCTTACAAATGAGCTCGAAGTTATGATTTTTTGGTGTATTGCCCAAAAAGAAAAGAAAGTGAGTTTAGTCGATCAGCTCATAGTTAAAAGAGGTATACATTATCTACCAAAAAAAAAAAAAAAGAGGTATACATTGTCCACCAAAAAAAAAAAAAAGAGGTATGCATTTAACTCGTGGTTGAATAAATTATGCCAAAAAAACATTAAATGGGTTAATATTTTTTTAGTAGATTTTTTTTTTAAGTTTGATTATCTTTGCAACCTTTTTTTTCTTATAATCATTTTGTTATTATTAGATCAAAATCAAATTAATGATTTTCACTTAATATCGTAAACAAAAATAGTTGTTAGGAAAAAAAAATTATAAGCGAGCAACAAGAGTAATCATAATAAAAAAAATTCAAAAGGGGGTTGCAAGCCTAGAATTTGGGGTGAAAGCTTAAAGCTATCATAATTTATGAATTTATTTGATGAAGGTTGATCCTTATTATATAAGGGGACTTCGGTGTCAATGAGGTATGATTACAACTGTCACACAGTGGAAACACTCATTGGATGCTTCAGCTCAATGCGTATATAAATTTTTTGACACTGAAATTTGGTAGAGGAGAATTTTTTTTTTATCCGGGAATCTCAATTTTCAAAATTATGATGAAAATATTCCGTTTAAGATAATATCCAAAAATTAAAAATTAAAAGAATTCACTTTATCGGGAATCCAGAAAAAATATCAACTACCAAACCTGATGTTACTTGCTTTGATATGAAAGCGGCATACTTGAATAAAACAACTTTGTACATGTGTTCTGTACAATAATCTTGTTACAGGATTCCAGTGGCATAGAATTAAGGGCGTGTTTGGTATAAGAGAAATTCTTTTTTAACCGGGGAAACAATTTTGTTGTAATGTGGTTGGAAATATTTTTTTTCGGATGAGTTATAAATATGTGTTTGGTTAACCAAAATTTGTCCCGGAAATATTTGAGTTAGTTTACTGAGTTGCTGTTTGGTTGATTGTGAAATAATAGTAGGAATGTGGGGTTATTTTATAAAAATAATCTTACCTTTACTTTTTCATTCAAAATTAGTACAACAAACAAGATTATTTTGGTCCACTTTACACTGACACTTTTTTCACATCCTCGGGTAATAATGTATCCCATATTATCAATGGACATCATCTGTTCCTTGTTGTACATGACTTAACACATAAAAGTGAAAAAACGGGATAACTTGATACCCGGGAAGCAAGTTCTTTTTTTGTTACCAAACATGACATTTTCCTTTCACCAATGTTACTTTCCAAGGTAACCAAACATAATCCGCATATCAAACGCCTTGTAAGTTCAAACATGGTATTGTTAGAAGATTTTGAAAATACTACTTTATTGAGATTTGATTTCACCATTCTTGTGGATTATATTTCAGGAAGGCAAAGCAATGAAGGTGACCCAGCATTTGGAAGCACTCTATTTGTCGTCTTTTGAAGTACATTAAAATGTTGAATCAATGAAATGTTGGGGAGGAAAATGATGATACAAATGATATTGCACTTGAGCAGAAATAGTTATTAGGTGTTGGACAACATTTCCTTTTAGGCAGTTATTTATTTTAAATTGTATTTCCTTCAATTATTGCTCACATTGAGCAGTTGTCTTTCACTTAGAGCAGTTAGGCATTGATAGTTATTATGTAACTTCTACTTAAGAAGTTTATGAGTTAATGGAAAAGAGAAAGAGCATCAGAAATTGCCAAATCTATGTTTTACGTTTTAGTTTTCCTACGCCTATCCTTTTTGTTAAAAGGAACATATCATTTGATGCTTTCATTGAGTAACTCATCTTCCCATGGCTGAAGGTACAAGATACCGCAAATTCGAAGAAACACAAGAACACCACAAAACACAAATTCAAAAATTGTTCGACAACTCAAAATAAGCCCTCTCCCAAATAACCCAACTTCGTGACACTTCTGCTAAATCTGCTTAACAAATCACCGAACTTAACCAAAAATCCATTGAGACTACCCATCATCTCCATGATATTCAGATTGCCCTTACCACCATTATGGGATGATTGGACTAACTCACCTTGACCGCTCCTCCTCCTTCTCCCCCGCCACCTGATCCTACTAACTATGCTTATGTCGTCCAACCCAAACCCTTCAAACTTGATTTCCCAAGGTTCGGTGGTCATGACCCGACCGGATGGATTTTTAAAGCTACACAGTTCTTTGAGTTTCATCACACCCTCCCCCTCAAAGACTACAAGTTGCTTCTTTCCACATGGATGGCCCTGCACTGACATGGTTCCAATAGATGCACACTAACTATCCTTCCCTCTCATGGGAGCACTTCATTTATACCCTTGAAACACACTTCGGTGATTCCCCTTACATTAATCATATGGGTGCACTTGCCAAATTGATCCAAACCGGCACCGTTTCCCACTACATTGCCCACTATGAATCCCTCGCCAACCGTACATCGCATTCACCACCAGAATTTCTCCTTCGTAACTTCATTTCTGGCCTTAAACCTAATATCTGGAGTGAAGTTCAAGCTCTCAAACCAACCAACATAATTGAAGCCCAAGGACTTGGCAAACTTCAAGAAAAGAAGCTATCTGACCTTCCATACAAAGCATCCACCACTGCATTACCTTCATCTACCCCGACAATCCTTCTCTTGCGTCAAACCTACCTTTTGGTGTTCATCACTTGTCTGCTGAAGAAATGAAAACACATCGATTGTGTTTCAATTGTGATGAGCGCTTCACGCGCGGACACGAATGCCAAAACCCATCCTCCCTCCTGCTCCTGGATGAACAATCATACCCACCGAACTGAAAGACATTTCTCGATGAGGAGCTCGAGAACCTTGGGGACAAGGTTCTTTTGAAGGGGAAGGGAATGATACAAACCATATTACAGTTGAGCAGTAATAGTTATTAAGAGTTAAACAACATTTCCTTTAGGCAATTATTTATTTTAAATTTTATTTCCTTCAGTTATTTCCCACATTGAGCAGTTGTCTTCCACCTAGAGCAGTTAGGCAGTGACAATTATCATGTAATTTCTATTTAAGAAGTTTATGAGTTAATGGAAAAGAGCATCAGAAATTGCCAAATCTCTGTTTTACGTTTTAATTTTCCCACGCTTATCCTTTTTGCTAAAAGGAACCTATCAAATGAATTTTTTGTAATTTCTGAGTTGAATGTCTATATTATTTTGTTGACACTACTAATACTCTACTAGAATGTTTTGCTAAGTAACGGTGGCAAAGTGGATGGTTCGGTTTCTGAGTCAATTCACCCCATCTCATTTTAAGAGTGGATTAAAATATTCGGTTCATCCCATTTCATTTGACAAGCGGAGCAGGTCGACCCGCAAATCCAAATTTATTTTATACCAACTTGTGTGTCCCATCCTATTTTTAGCCGGTGGAGCGGGTTGGCAAGTGAGACCAAACCTATTTTACCGACTTTGCTAAGTAGTTTGGTCATAATATATAGGGCTTTGCAACTCTCCTTTCACTGCAAAATTTGAAAGTTTGCAGCTAATACAAAACCATGGTGGCCCCACCATTTTAAAAAAATAAAAAAATATAAAAAGAAATAAAAAATAATGATGGGTGTGTGGCATAAGAAAATCACTTCTGCAGTGACAAGAGAAGTGATTTCCCCTGATATATAATATACAATGCGATGTATCTTATTGATTGTATTAAAGTGGTGATGATGTAACTGGGATATGTTAACTCTCCCAAAGTAATGTAGCTTTGTATAATACCCAGCCATGGATGCCTTTTCTATATTTCCAAACACAACTCGATTCATGACTTAGAGACATCTTATCTTTTTTATCCAGCTCACCTAATTTTCCAAGTAAACAGATACTCCTGATTATATTTAAGGTCACATCACCCTACCATCATATTACGCAAAGGGTAGGTATAGAAACTATATTAATTAATTATCAAACTAAACTAATAATTTATTTACATATTGTTAAGAACAAGCTTATTAATTATTTATCGAATTGATTTAACAACTTACATTACAGATACAATTAATTATTTGTCCACCTAAATTAATTATATTTTATATTACATTACTAAAGTATAAAACTCCTTATTGTTTACCAAAAAATATTTCCTTTTCGTGTGTAAATTTTTAGGAGTTGGTACTTCATGACTCCAACAGAAGTAGAGTTCAATCCCCTCATTTGCATTGTGTGGGACTGGGAGCTTCATTCCCAATTTAGAGGTGTATAATAAAACTATGGGTTTTATTAAGAAGATATCCTTTAACATAACACAACCTTGATCACTACACACATATGACTGTGGTGTCAGTGTGGTGAAAGTGGTTAAAAAAAAATATGACACGCAAAACGAATCGTCGATAACATTACTTATTTATAGGGGCTGCCTCAGCTGTAATGGTGCGGGGGCCATTACAGCCTGGTCGGCCGTTACTGGGTGTAACGTAAACATAAACCCCTAGAACTACTATATACATGTCCACGTAAGAGCAAAAGTTGTTTTATGGGCATTAGTTTTCTTATGCCACAATTGATAAGAGTATCTTATGCTAAGATAAAATAAGGGAGACCATTAATTTTTTTTTTGAAAAAAAGAAAAGAAAAAAAATCCCCTCATTTGCATTGTGTGGGACTGGGAGCTTCAATCCCAATTTAGAGGTGTAAAATAAAACTATATACATGTCCACGTAAGAGCAAAAGTTGTTTTATAAGTTATGAAAAAGAAAAACCCTATTTTACTACATTATTTATAAAATTAAAGGTGGAAATGAAATAATTTTTTTAAAACTAAACCAGTGGTTTATAAAATACAATTTACAAAACAAATAAATGTAGAAGCAAGTAACAAGGATCTAAACTTGAATTGCAGCGAATCTAACCCTAATCAGTAATCAATGGAGGAACACTCTGCATCTGCAACTGAAAGGAAAGAGGACAAGGGGAAGTTGCAGTTTGGGTAAATTTAATTTAATCTCGCAAACCCCTTCTCTCTCTGCAACATAAGGTTTTCTCTGCTGCTTTTTTTTTTTGGTTTCTTTTCCATTAACTACTATTTCGTTTAATGTTTTCATATACATATACATGTATTGATCCATGCTTAGATGTGACCACTATAAGAGACGATGCAAAATTCGAGCCCCATGTTGCAATCAGATCTTCTCATGTCGTCATTGCCACAACGACGCCATGGTATTTTATTCTCTTCCTTATTAATCTTTTTTTTTTTCCTTCAAAATTTATATCTTTTTTTCTCAATTAATTTTGGGTTGTTTTCTTCATTTAGAGCTCATCTATCAACCCCATGGATCGTCATGAACTTGTCAGACACGATGTTGTGCATGTAAGAAAAGTGTATTTGTTTATTTTTCTTTTTCTTCGCTTGCATTCATTGCGTTTTCTTTGACATGGTTTTCCATGTATACCCGAATTTAATTATGAATTTTGATTATTTCAGGTTATATGTTCTATCTGTGATACTGAACAGGAGGTTGGTAGAATGATTTCCTTTATCCTCTCTGCTTAAAAAACCGTTGACTCTGGTTAGAACCTTATTACTTAAAGGAAAATAGGAAAGGGAAAAAAAAAAAAAAAAAACTTATCACTTGACATTGACAATTCAGGTTGCCAAGGTGTGTTCTAATTGTGGTGTCAACATGGGAGAATATTACTGCGAGATTTGCAAATTCCATGATGATAATGTAAGGTGTTTAATTCGAATAAGTTATCAGCAAGAAGTAACTGGATATTAGTATTCGGCATCCTATATCCTGATTATGTTTTGCTGTTTTTTAGCATTTTGATTTGATGCCGTATAATGTTTCTGTTGTTGCAGACAGATAAAGGACAATTTCATTGCGATGAATGTGGGATTTGCAGGTTAGAATCATATATTCATGAGATATTTGATTGTGAACATAATATAACTTGCTATGGATTGGGATAAACTGTTTGAATTGTTTTCTGAAATATTAAGTTTTCTGTTTTATCAAATTTTCTTATTTTCAGGGTTGGTGGTCGTGATAATTTCTTTCACTGTGAGAGATGTGGTATGTTCATGGGCCAACCTTTGTTAATTAATCATGTTTGTTTTTTCAAGCATTAGCACCATATTTAACAAAGCATAGGGTTGTGTTTTACCTGGTTCTTAAGTAAGAATTTGTTTTCTTTCTTATTAGTTAATAGCAATTGCATTGCACTTGTTCTGATCTGTTCTTGTTATGAGTGTCCTTGTCATATTTTAATAATTTTGTATGAGTACAGGCTCTTGCTATTCAGTGAGCTTGCAAAACAATCACAAATGTGTAGAGAACTCAATGAAGAGTTTCTGCCCTGTCTGTTACGAGGTTTGTCTTCGGCTTTTTTAATTGCTAATTTTTCTATGAGCTGTTGTTAAAACTTTTCTGACAGTGTTGTTACATGCTGATAGTACATGTTTGATTCAATAAAAGGCAGCACAATTTTAAGGTGTGGGCACACAATGCATACGGAATGCTATCAAAATATGGCCACTCAAAATCAGTTAACTACCTGATAATTCTTTTTTTTATATCAGATTTCTTATGAGCTAAATATTTGTTGCTCATTTGATAGTTTTCCCTTTGGTTTTATTCATCAGGTATCGTTGTTGTATCTGCTTGAAGACAATATTCGATATGTCTCAGAGCTGGGAACAATTAGATCAGGAGGTGTGTGGAAATTTTATCAAATATTTTTTAGAATATATTTTTCGTTGCTCAAAATATGATTGTGTTTTCATACATGCCTTTCATGTATTATTCCAAGTTACCTTCCAGAGAACAAGAAAACTCCATAGGGTTGAGACAAATAGGGAATGAGATTTGGGATGGCATTTTTTATTAATTTTTCCAATGATGGGTTTGCAGTGGTTGGGTAACTGCTGCCATGTATAGAGACATTTAATATAAATGCACCAGCATGAAGAATTACATATTTGCTTGAGAGAAAACTCAAAATCCCTCTTCTTAGAGAGGAAAACTTGAGGTAACTGTCTGTTTGAGGGATGCTTTGGCAGAAGGTTTGGGAGAAACCTCTGCTGTCAACCTTCTGCTTGGCAGAAATGTTTATATGAACCACTTTCTCAGCTTCCTGCTCAGCTTCCATGGAGTGTTCAGTACGTTCATTGGTATTAGGGATTATGTTATCGAGTGGCATCTTAGAGCAAGGTTCATCTGATATTCTTCCTTCATCCTTCCTTCTTATAAATTATTTTTGCTTTGGTCTTGGAAGCTGTCATAAAAAAAGCCAAAAATTTGCCTTTTTTCTAAGCTAAAATTTCTGGCTTCTAAACAAAGTAGAAGTCAAAAGGTAAATATTCTTTTCAAAATCCAAATTTGCCCCAATCCCAACCAACCCCACCTCCCACAGCGTCACCATTGTCACCACTCACCACCACCACAACCCCAACCAATCTCACCCTTGCCGCCGCTGTCACCTCATCTACCACTGTTGCCGTCACTGCAACCACCACCCCACCATCACTACTATCACATCGCCATCACTGCCACCACTGTAACTATCACTCCACCACCACCCATACCGCCGCCACCGCTTCTACCACAACCAAATTTGCTCCAAAGATTTGTTTTCACATGTCCTTTTTAGTAATTTTATACATAAAAATTAGTTTTTAATTTTAACATCCAAATTATATATTTAATTAAAAGTGATTTTCATGTACTACATCCAAATGCAAATAGTTTTAGCCTTTGAAGAAAGTCCTAAGATAAGCAAGGCATAAATAGTCTTTTTTTTCATAACCCATCTAAAGGGGTCCTTATTTATTACTTATTAATGAACTATTAAAAGCTTTCGATATTGCTAGCAATTGCTCTTTTTACATTTTTTATTTTCTTTTGATAATTATTTATTTTTCCTGACCTATGAAATTTGTCACTTTTGTATTGACATAGTTATAATTTTTCTTGATAGATTGAAGCTGTTCCTATGCCCGAGGAGTATAATTTTGAGGTAGTTAATTATTTCTTTGATTCTCTCTTTGCTGATCTATTATTTCATACAAGTGCATCAGTTTCCAACGACTCGATGACAATATTTTTAAATGCATACATGATAACTGATTTATGTTATGTCTATATGGGTTCGGGATACTCCTAGGCTAGACGAGCATGGTAGTATACTGTTTTTGGAACTTAATTATGCATTATAAAAAAATGAAGAGTGAAGAATATTATCTTCCGCTTCACATGGTTCTGAAAACTTAGGATTCAAACAAATGGCATCGCATGGTTTATACACAATAGGCAAATTTAAAATTTCTACATGTTAATTTTGCTTTAGCAAAATCTCACCAAGCATGCCTCTTAAGGTCTGACTACCAATTCATGTCATACCCCCCTGCTGTACGCAGAGTTGTTGCACTTTCTAGATGGGAACTCATATTTCTTTACTTGTTATGGTAATGTTTATTTCAGTTTACAATACAAAAGAGGTTTTTATTTTTAATTTTTTAATTTTTTGGAAGGCTGGGAGTGGGGTAGATTACAATAGATGGTGTAAAAATGTTTTTACACTACACTACTAATTTTGCTTTAGCAAAATCTCACCAAGCATGCCTCTTAAGGTCTGACTACCAATTCATGTCGTTTTGGTAAGTTTTGCACTTCTCTCTGGGAACTCATATTTCTTTTTATTTTTAATTTATAAATTTCAGAAAATTACAAAACACACAAAAGAGGTTTTTATTTTTAATTTTTTAATTTTTTGGAAGGCTGGGAGAGGGGTAAACCCATACAATAAATTTATTTATAACTTTATTTCATTCTCAAATATTTCTAATTTCTAATCATGCTGCTCTTATATACAATGTAACTCTACTTGGGTGCTTGGGCATCTTACAGGTTTCAATTCTGTGTAATGATTGTAACACTACCAGCAGAGTTTCCTTTCACATATTTGGTCACAAGTGTAGACAGTGCAGTTCGTATAACACCCGTAGGATTTCGACACCCTAACATCAGGAAAGGTTTTGGTGTTAGTGAAACCCAATTACAATTTACAAATTCATCCAAAAATTCCGATTTGAATTTTTTCCTTTTTTATTTTTGAAATATTTCACTTTTGGCTATTATTCCCCGATGTAATTTCAAAGGAAATAAGAGAATATCTGGATGTACATGCAATTTGTTCTAGCGCATTGTCTCGTCCATTCAGGCAGAAGAAAAATAGAATCATTTGGTAATTCCTGATGACATTTGAGTTGCCAAAAAGTCGAGAAAAATCAATTTCTCATTTTCATTTGATGTTCGATTTTGGATACACCCCGCAATATCAGTTTTGTTGGGCCGTTTTTTTATTGTTCTTTGGCTTTGTATACCATTAAACAAGTGATTTATTTCTCCATTGAGTTTGTAGGCCTTAATGATGAAAAGAATAATGAAGTGAAAAAAAAATAATAAAAAAATGTTGAGTGAGTAATGTTCACGTGGACCCTAATTCGTGAACAAGCGTGAAGCACGCTAGGAATGCTTTAGCCATCGCCTTTTTCCTTTGCCGCCTCTTTTATCTTTTCTTTTTTAGTGGACCGATGAGTCCGCATAATATGTAGGGGATTATGTAATGTGTGCATGTATATACAGAAACATGAAAAATGTGAACTTATTAGGATAAGCTTCTTTTATTCTCACATGAAACTTGGGAGTATTGTATGTTATCCTGCGTTTGGACCCTCGGGTATCATACCCGTTTCTATCTACAAGTTGGTATGTGGATTTCTTCAACTAAAAGAGAGAGAGAGAGAGAGAGAGAGAGAGAGAGAGAGAGAGAGAGAGAGAGAGAGAGAACTACAGAAGAATAAGACCCTTGGATATTATTATGCTTGTTTTTTTCTACAAGTTGGTATGTGAATCTCTTCAACTTAAAAAGGGGAAAATAGAACTATAACAAAAGCATCTCATGTTCTGTTAGACAACTTCAGTTCATTTTATATATATTTTTTAAGTTAATCCAATCTTAATTATCTTTTAGAGGTGAGTTGACTCTTCAGATATTCTTACTAGGTTCAACTCTTTTGAGCCGCCGGTTATCAGACTAATCGGAAGTGCGGCAATGCAGATATTTATATTTGTTATGTAAATCTCACCAACTATAAAGAGAAAAAGTAAAAGTATCTCTCTTATTTTTTAGTAAGCAAGTAAAAGTATCTCTTGTTCATTTATGAAAACAAAAGGTTTATCATTATTTAATTTTATTCATATTTTTTTTTCATTTTAATTAATTTTAATTCTTAGAAATTTTTAATTAAAAATAATTTTGAAGTTAAAAGAGTAATTAAATATACATATGTATGGCCCCTTTTAATATGGGGGTTTGCATTCATCATTTAACATGATCACAAAAAGTTTCCTACACCTATGAAGTACCGACACTTCAAAATGATTATTTCCCGTCACTATCACATATGCGACACTCCAACATGCATGTTAGAAATTGTAAAATGGTATGAGTTTTTATTTTCAACTATTGGATTTATTGGATTACGATTACCATTTTATTAAGTTTAATATAAATATTTGGGATATCTTATGTTTCTTTGCAAAATTTATGAGTATTATAATTTGAGATTCATTTTTTTTTAAATTATTGAATACTAAATATAAGATAACTACATAAATTAAAAATATATTTAATATGGTATGGCCCCTTGAAATTAACATTTTTTGAATTAGGGTGTTGGAGTGTCACGTGTCGTGTAGGTAACATTACCACAAAAATTTTACACACACAACATTTTGTGGGATCCACATCTTTTGAAACCAAAAAAAAAAAAAAATTAACAAAACCAATCTCTATAACATAACATAATCACTTTTTCCTACACCATAACTTTTAAAAAACCATTAATATGTTTGGTAAAAAGAGCCAAAAACCATTAATTAGTCACGTTTTTCCAGAATAATCCCATTCAAAGTCTGCTAAGGGCATGGGAGGGAGGGGGTCCCTATTGGGCTATGGCTATGAATGGAGGACAGTTTAACATGTTGCCTGTTAATTAATGAGCGTAAACACTTGTCCAAGCTGGTTTTGCTCACACAAAAATTGATGATGATTTGCTTCAGTAGGTTGCTGGGTCAGATATGTGAAGGAGGGGCCCAGTTTTTGTTCGAGCAAATTCGGCTGAAAAGGCCATTTGGACCCACAGGCGTAAAATATTCATGCCAACGTTGCTCCTGAAAACGAAATGTTCCTTGTCCTCCAAATTCTAACCTCTCCCATTTATCTTCAATCTCTTTTGGTGGTTGGCTTGGCTACTTGCATAGTTTCAACTTTCATTGCAACAATAATTAATGAACTCTGTTAAAAAGTCACCAAATCTTTTATGTACCAAAAATCAAAAAAGCCATCAAATCCTTTTGAAATTTACCTTTAGATTTTTATTTTTATTCTTAAATTTCTTTGGGTATGAGTGATAAAGTTCAATCCATTTTAGTGATATAATCACACGATGGCTCACGTCTGTCAAATCTTTTGCCATAATAAGCTGGCAGTACAGGATTGACCAACGCGCAAAATATCTCATCAAATTATATTATATAGTCTGCGCGATATTTTTGATTATTATATTATTATTAAATCACGCGTTAATATATTATTATGAATTTTGCTAATCATGGTAATTGACTTTTCTGAATGATGTAAAAACCTTGATTAAGATAAAAAAAATTAATTAGTTACTAATTGAGTCTTTTTTTTTTTACAAACCTACTTGAGTTAAATATAACATTATTGTATTAACCCTTATCTTCTAGACAAGAAAAGAATAAGGAGAAATTCTTCATCTAAAAGAACTGTAACCATTAGATAATATCCATTTATGAGAGACTCATTGACACATTTATATGATTTAACCATGAATATGATTAGAAAGCAAGACTTCAAAAACATAGATTTCTTTCTTTCTTTTTTTAATAATAAAAACAATAATTTTATATGATTCATATATGAGCAACTGGTTTCTTATACGAAACTATATTTAAATTATATAAAACTTTTCACCAAATTTTTTTTTTATATAAAACAATGTACATAGCAAGATTATAATATGGATTTTATAAGAGTTATATTGTGTTATGTTATAGAGATTCGTTTTACGTGCCTGAGTTTTGTTTTGTCTTTTTTGCTGTGGGCCCCACAAAATATTGTGTGTGTAGGAAATTTTTTGTGGTCATGTTACATGATAGATGATAAACCATTGTAATATTATTTACGAATTCATACGAAAATACGTAAAGAATACACCGAAAATTTGAAGACACACTTCTGACATGCAAAAGATGAGTCCAAAGCACAAGATTCACTATTCTTTTTTAATTTATGTTTTCCATTTTGGGTAAGACGTTGCGAACATTTTGGCCTAATTTGATTCTCCTTTAATTGGAAAGCATATTACAAGAGTAAAGTAATAATAAAAATGTTATGTTTATGTAAAGTGTTTTTGCTTACCTACCTATCATTTTCAAAGTCCAAATACTTCAATTTTGGCCTTAATCACAAATTTCAATTCAACTATCCTTCATCAATTTCAAAAGGACGAAAATAAAAATCAAAATAAAAATCAACTACATTTTTCTTTTCTAACTAGTTCTTGTTCCTCAAGAAATGACTCATGATAATATCTACCCTCTCTTTCTCGTACACACACACAACACAACCATATCTCATAAGTCCACCAAACAGTTTCTCTCTTCCAATCTCATCTTACACATAATTTCTGTGAACTTCACACATTAAGGTCATAGCCAAAGGAAAGAAGCTATGAGTAGTAGTTACCCACATACACACCAAACAACACAAGACTCACACAAAGTGACACCATGTGACTATTGTGGACACACAATAGCTGTTCTCTATTGCAGAGCTGATTCTGCAAAGCTTTGTTTGTCTTGTGATCGTGAAGTTCACTCCACAAACCAGCTTTTCTCAAAGCACACACGCACTCTACTCTGTGATGTATGTGATGATTCCCCTGCTACTATACTCTGTTCAGCTGAATCCTCTGTTCTGTGTCAGAACTGTGATTGGGAAAAGCATAACCTTTCTCTTCATGAACGGAGGCCTCTTGAGGGGTTCACTGGGTGCCCTTCTGTCACCGAACTCTTAACAATTATGGGGTTTCAAGATATGGGTAAAAAATCTCTGCTTTTATCAGATGAAAGAGGTGTTTCTGGTGACGGGTTTTTAGGGTACGCGATTGAAGATGGGATTTCGGATTTGTTTGTTTGGGATGCTCCTTCTTTTGTTAGTCTTGATGATTTGATTTCTTCTTCTGCTTCTTCTCATAATTATCATGCTATGGAAGTTCCTCCTCTGCCCAAGGTATATGTATAATTGTATATGTATATGTATGTTCCCTTTTATTTTGTTCCCTTGTTTGGATGCTTAGAAAACAGAAAATGCAATTGGAAATTCATTTAATGTTTTGTTAGAATTGAGGAGTTCATTTTGTGGATCAAAGCCTGATTTTTTTAGACTATAGTATTAATAATTTATGGATATTTAATAATTAATTTTTTGAATCTGGATTGTTTGGATGTAATAGAACAAATTGAAAATCTGTGTCTATTGCTACAATTTTGACTTGTTGAGGGTTTTTTTTTTTTTTTTTTATTGAATTAGAATCGTAAGGCTGCTTGTGGGCGACGCAGAGAAGAGATTCTTGGTCAGCTTCGTGAACTAGCAAAGTCTGAGCCATTGGACCCTGATCCTGATCATGTGCAATCAGAAAAATTGTCCTCTGGTTTTGAACGTGACATGGAGGCTGATCTATTTCCTTCTCATGAGGTAAAAGCTTGTATTTCGTTGGTGTTACTTATGTTATCAATGCTGATTCCTGATAATGGTTTCTTTGCTTTCTAGACCATTTTCAATCATGTAATGTTTATTAGTGTGCCTTTATAACGGATTACTTCTTGTATCTCTAGATTGGATTTGCATGTTTTTTTTCTTTTTGATTTGTTCATGTCTCCTCAATAATATGAGTAAATAATTTCATATGTGAGGTTTAAGCTTTAAGCTTAAGCCGTTGGTGAGAGTACATTATTGGTAAAAAATCAATTCATTTCTGAGTGAGGCTACATTAATGGTTTTGTATATCTCAACATAGGAAAGGAGGAAAGGACACGTCCCAACACGACCTGTTAAGAACAGAGCGTATCTCACGCTACATACCTCGGAATGGGACGTTTCCAAAACGAGATGAAAGATCTGAATCAAGAATCACCGAAAAACCCAAGATACACGAGACTATTTGGGACGAAAATTGAAGGTTTGGGTGACAACCCAAAAGTTTAAGCTATTGGGTGTGGCTACGTTAATGATTTTGTATATCTCAACGAGGTTGGATATCAATAATAATTTTCATCAATAATAATTCTATTGGGATAATTAATTTTAGTTTAATCAAGAATTCATGATTACAATATCATTATAATCATGAATCCCAATTTACTCTCTTATGATAAATCTTTTGCAAAACCAATCACCAGCAACTTCTATCTTGCTTTGTTATTTCCTATGGCTTGTTTTGTTCTATTGTTATTATGGATAGGCTAGGTCTCTAAGAGGTTGCTCTTTTAATGGTGGAACAGTTCAATGCTGCTTTCTTCACTGTGTGCGTTACATTCCTGCTGATTTTTTTTTCCCATTTAAAAAGACACTAGAACCACTGAAATCTTATCGACTGTGTATTTCAGTGTCATAGAGAAAGCAGTGAGCCTATGTATCAAGTTGTTCCTCCTGATACATCATTGAGAGCTTATACCGACGAAATTCCAGTTAAATATTCGACTTCTGCTATTGAGGAGACTCATAACTACGGCAACAATGTAGAGAAACCATCAAATTCTCTGAAGTGTGAAACCTTATCAATTACTCCTAAAGTTGCTCCATGTGAGTTAACGAGTCAAGAAAGAGATTCTGCATTATTACGGTACAAGCAGAAGAAGAAAACTAGAAGGTATATTACTTTACTACCATCCATTGCTCGCTGTGCCTGCGTGTGTGCGTGTATGTGTACGTATGTGAGTGAGAGAGAGGTAACTATTCTAATGCTTAGAAATGCTCATTTGAGACTGAGCTGCAGAATTTCTGGTATGTTAAATTCTTAACTTACCATATTCAGGAGTTTAACCTTAATTTGCTTTGTTTTAGTTTCTGCTGAAGTTATTTTCTTTTTTATTTATGAATGCAACAAACTTTAACTCCTCCTAGAAATGATGAAGTTTTATAAATATTGGCCCCAACTAGTATGCTTGGATATGTTTTTGGAATTTTCTGTTCTGATATAACTTCTTGGAGATATCAAGAATAAATGCTTTCTCAAATTTTTTGACTTAATGAGTTCAATTCAGACTTTCCTTGAAAAATGCTGGTGTTATTCTTTTCAATTTTTATCACCATTTACTGTGAAGTGAAGTGTGATTCTGTAGTTGATCATGCCTTGTCCTCTACTTGCAATTTTTAAATGATTCTTGGATTGTTGATTAATATGACTATATGAGCTAAGTGTACATATATGTATGATCTTTATGATTGGTATATATAAATTTATAACTTTCCTAGATTTATTAAATTGACACCCTTTACGTGGATAACAACAGATATGACAACCGCATAAGGTATGAATCACGAAAAGTTCGGGCAGAAAGCAGGATAAGAGTTAAGGGCCGATTTGCCAAGATTGAACATTGAAATTAACATGGTAGGCTGCTATGTAATATGTCATTATAACTATAATTCTCGGCTCACATCACATAAATTATGTAAAATGTCCCTTGTATAGTGAACTTAACTATATGTTGCAAGTGATATATCCTTGGATCCAGAGCTTGGATATTGTGCAGACATATTCTAGCAATACAGTTGACAATAGTGTTCATTCCTTTGCACTGTAATTGATTGCACGTGAGGAAAATAAAGAAGTGGAGTCTTCTTTTAAATCAAATTTACAGGGGATTTTGGCCTTACATTGTTTTTTGAGGGTATGTGGTACCGGTGGACTTAGACTTTTGTTCTCTCAATTTCCAAATGAAAAAAAATAAAAAATCCTCAAAACTTGAGATAGGACTCCTGAAATTGGTTTGAACCTTATTGTTGATCATTCCATGGGAGCTAGGGTAATCAAGTTACACATAACTAAGTATTTGAACAGGATGTGAATATTCAATCCTCCTGAGTTCCTTCTTTGAGAAGGGTTTAAAGCTTTAATTCTGAACCCGCTGTGAATAAGACTGTTTTCCGTAGAGAATACCTAGTTTATCCACACACACAAAAAAATTCTGTGAATATAAAACTTAAGGTATAACACAGCTCAGAAAGTATTAGCTGAAGATTTATGAACAAACGAATGAACTGAGTCTTCAGAAATTTTGTCTTTTTTTGTTTGATGAGGGGGTATCTAATAATAATACTGAAGTTGTGTCTTGCTTATACATACACATCCCTATGCCAATGATATAACTGTTGGTTCTGTTAGGGAGTGATAATCAGTTTCTACTGGATCTGAACTCAGTTGAGTCTGCATGTTTTAGCCCTCCTTTAAATTTACCTGAATATGTGCTTCCAAGTACTTGAAGAACAATGAATGCAGTTGAGAGGACAATTAGATCGACCTCTCTTGGGCCTTGGGGAAAAGGGTGCAAATCAAAGAGTTAAGTGCAAAAGCAAAGGACATAAACTGTCTTAAGTGATCATACTAACTAGTCTGGTAAATGCTGGAGTATGTGTAGATGAACATCATTATGGTCTCATATAGAAAAGCAATATAATTAATCAGTTCTTTTCTTTGTGTATTTTGAATTGCCAAGTAAATATTTTAGTCCATTGTTATATGATTGAATGTAATGCATGGGAGGCAATCCTTGTAACTTCATTCAAATTTTTATACACTTTCTGATTTCTTCTTATACATGTGGTAATTTTTTATCTTTTCTTGACTTCCGTATCCTGCCTACTTATAGCATTGGTATCATAAGCATATGAAGGTGGACATGGAACAGAAAAGATACATCGGAGAAGGAAGCATTTTTCCAGCTACTGCTTTCTTCTGTAGTTGTTTTGGAGCTGTAGCTTGGATAATGTTTACGCTCCAGCAAAATGTAAAGCTTGTGCAAGTTTTTTTTCTCTTTTCTTTTATTTTTGCCCCATTACACATTATGAATGCTTAATCGATGCAGAGTTGTAGAATGTTAGTTGTACACATTCCTGTGAGATTTATTAAAATGAGAGATATTGTATATCCAAATAATAATAGGGAAAACATGTCTCTCTCTATCCTTTTAGTGTGAAGGATATAAACTTATATCATTTTAGATTCTAACCATTGATTTTCGTTCCATCAACGGTTATAATTTATTTGGTCAAATTTAGTGGGCCAAATTTATTATTAATTAATTAATAACTTTAATTCAATAAATTATAATTGTTGATGGACGAAAATCAACGATTAGGATCTAAAATGATATAAGCTTATATCTTTTAAAATGACAAATGTTATTCTCATAATAATAATAATAAATAAAATAGCGAGATATTAGACATATATGTTTTTGCAAGAAGTGGATCATCTTATATGAAAAAATGGTCATGTGGTCATGTTATTTGATCACAATCACTCATTTAAAAATTATATACTTTTATCTCTCTAATTTCATCATCAATGAGTGTTTATGATCAAATAACTTAATTACATGATAATTTTTTCACATCCACTCCCATTTAAGCATATGGATGATGTATGAAGAACTTGAATAAGAAATGCATCGGAATACATGCCGAAAGGAAGAAAACATTTATCATTTTAAATGATATATTTGTGTTATTTTATGATGAGTGGTTTTATTGGAATAAAATAAAATAAAAATATGAGTCTCATCTCTTTATTTTTATAAAATGAGACAACTTGTATAATTTAAAATAAGACACATATTTTTTCTTAGTTTGAACTTCTATAGTTTTTTTTTTACTACCTTAACAATATTATTTATTTATTTATTTCTTTTGGTAGAAATAATTTTTTTACTTTATAGTGTTAAAAGCTTTCGTTGGTTTGTACTAAAAAAGAAAAAAGGTTTCGTTGGTTAACGAGCCATCCCACATCTAATGATTCCGGCACTATTCATACCCAAAATGGGGTGAAAAGGAAGGGACGAAGCTAGAGCCATCATGGAGCAGCATTAAAGAATGGGTAGATAACTCTGGTTTTTAAATATTTATACTAGCTAGCTACACCAAACGACAAGTCCTTGAAAAATGGATTGGCAAGCAAGGGAGAATGTCTTCCTCTTGCATCAGGGTTATGTGATACATCATATATAGATTATGGGGATTGTTTGTGTGATGTTGTAGGAAAATAATACTCTCTTCCTACACACACAAACATAGAGATGAGAGAGAAAAGAGTGGTGAGAGAAAATAAAAAAAGTGGGATCTATGTGCTTTTATGTGTATGTAGGAAAGTGATCCATTTTCCTATAACATGATACATATTTTTCCCATTGATTATTTAAAGAAAGTAAATTAAATAATAGTGAAGGCATATAGATAAGCAAGCACCTTATCCACGAATAAATTTTTGGTGTTACTGTTGCACTAAAGATTCAGTACATCCTACGAATATAAATATTATATGTCAGTTAAAATTATTTTTTCTCTGTCACATTTTTTCTCTCTCCTCTGATGTGTAATGATCCTATTAGTGGGATGCACTGAATCTAGATGCAACAGTAATGATCATATTAGTGGGATACACTGAATCTAGGTGCAAGAGTACCAAATATTTAATCCTTATCCACAAGCAAACGTCCGAAATATGAGTTATACAAAAGGAAATAAAGGCCATAAAACCGTGAGCATCACAGTCACAGCGCAATTCATTGAAAAGCTGTAACCGTGTTTTATGATTTAAGCAAGCATTGAACTCCTTGTGTAGTATTTTCTTGCCTAGTTCTTTTGTTACCTTTTTTTTTTTTGCTGAATATGATTTCTCGGATTCTTTCCAAAATTTGCAAAGAAAAACAAAGTATATATTGTCACGCAAGCAAGAATAAGATAAACACGGTACGCAAATTAAAATCGGATATACTGAGCAAGATTACAAAAAAAAGTGTCTTATGGCACAAACGCTTCTCAAATCTCCAATGGAAGGGTTGTTTTCACGGAACATGCCACGTAATGATGGCATCGTTAGGAGAAGTTTCCCATTGAACTTTTTGGAAAGGAAATATAGGTTTAGTTCATCACTTATGGGGTGAAGTTGAACTCAATGCTTGAGTGAACCATTGAAGAAGAAGAATTTATAAATCATATTATAAATGGAAAAAAGTTTGTATCATTATAAAGGAAATAAAGTTGTGTCATTTTAAGTGAGAGAAAGAGATAAATCATAGGAGAGAAAGTAAGGGAATTAAGTTTGTTAAATAATAGAAAGCCTAATTAGGAATTAGAAACCTAACTTAAAGCAACAAAAAGAGATAAGGTGTTTAAAATGACACACATTCTTTCCATTATAAATACCGCGTGTTAGTCCAAAAATGAATTAGTCACCTACTCTAAAGGAATGAGAACGAAAACATCAAATTGCCATAGGAAAGCCTGGTTTGTTAAGTAAAAAATAAGTTCAATTAATTTGATTTGAGCCTGAAATAATAAAAAGCCTAATTAGGAATTAGAAACCTAACTTAAACCGCAACAAAGTTGAGGGATGATCCAACTTGTGCATTTGTAATTAAAAGAGTGTCTACTCCGCACATACCATTTCTAAACTACTGTCATTAGTTGGCTGCGGAAGTTCAAATTAGTCCCCTTCTCTCTCTTTCCTCTCTAATCCCCTCTCTCTAGCTGTGCTATTATTTTAGTATTAGTGTACATTTCTTATTTTTCAAAATTAGTTTTTACTTAATCAATTGTGGTTGCGATCGACGAAGGAGTTTTCGTTATTGCAAACATGATAGAAAGCTGACAGGGAAATCATACAGAAAATTCATAATTAATAATCGTTTGATTGCTTAAATAAATAAATAAAAAGAATTTAGTTTCCTTCTAGAGACATGCAAATTTAAAAACCACTTAATTTTATTAACAAATTACTTTTTGTTCCATAAAGTCTTTTTTATAAGGATTAAATATATAGAGCAGATCCTATATCATGGTAGTGCTTCCTAGCTTCCCTTCCTTTATAATTACTATGAAACATTAATTTTCTTTAATTTCAAGCAGGAGGAGGGTGGAGAAGGTAATCTATTGATCTAGCTAGGGTAGCTACGGCATTACTGCTACCTACTTTCGAGAGTGAAATGATTTCCCCTCAAGCATTCAGATACCTACCTTCAAAACTGAAATGATTTCGTCATGCATTCAGAAACAAGTAGCTATAAGCATTGTTACTTTTCTTAAATACATAGACCTACCATCTGATATAACATATTTACTACAAATGAAAAGCACTTAATAAATTAAATATATAGATAGCACTTATACTTAAGTGCTTGGCGTTTTTCATGACCCAGCAACTACAAGGTCTAAACCAAAATTAACACGATTCACACACAATACAAGGACACTATTGATTAACACTACACACACACACACATATATATATATATGTCTAGATTGACCTGTTATGGAGTTTGAAAACAGAGAGCGCCACAAGCAAAAGAAAGACCATTGAGCCAATCAGAGACAGGACCAAAGCAGAGTTCATATGGCGACAGTAGGCATCAAACACATTGCACACTTTCATCCATTGCACGTGTGAGTTCCCATTCTTTCCTATAACTCCAACTGCAGAAGCTGCTCCATTGGCCGAGAACAGCAATGCCATGATTACAAGGTCTAGTATGGTTAGCACCAAAAGTGTCACACTATTTTCACTGTTTCTTGCCATCGCCAAAATGACCAAAGATGCAGCTGCATATGAACATGCTATAGCGTTTGACACCAAGAAAAACCTAATCCACAAAAGAAAAACAAAGGTGACAAACAGTTATTATTTTTGATACAAAGTGTAAGTTGATGATAACACACCACATCTTAGTCTAAAATATAAAATATTAAAGCAACAAGGTTATGAATCTTTTTAGGGAAATGTGTTTATTAACTTACATGAGACAAATTGTCTGATATAACACACAAAAAAGTGGGTAGAACTTACTTTGGAGAAGAGAGAAAGAAAAAAAGGTGAGTCTCACCTAGTTTTTTGAGTATTGCATGAGACAAATTATCTCATGCAACATGAGAAAAATTAAACCCATCTTTTTATACTTATATGGTCTTTGATCAATTAAATAGTAACTAAATCTGATTTCATTACTCATCATTCAAACTTAATTGATTCTTAATCTGACTTTACTACTTATCTTTCACACTAAAATTTCTAAAGAGGGTGTACATTAAAAAATTAAAAAGAAAGGAAAAAGTTTGCACGCAAATTAAAGGGTTACCACATACAAAATAATAAGAAAAGAAAAAGGTGGCACATTTATCGAAGGGTGTGTAACAGATAAAATTATCCCATGTAGCATAAGAGTAATTTTTCCCAAGATTATTAGTGGTGAATGAGTGAGGTAGGGAGAGAGATGAACATGAACTTACACAATAGCAGACATGTATTCCCACTTAGCAGTTGCTTTGAATTGCATTCCAGCGTAGGAGATGATCTTTGTTTCCTTATAAACACCAACAATGATGGTTGCCACAAGAGTGAGTGAGAGCCCCAAAAGTCGCAGCAACACATCATAAGGCTTCACCTTTGTTGGCGTCTCCACCACCTTCACATCGCTGTGAACTCCATCCACGCTTGGCTTGTACTGGCTTCCCATATTCTCGAATATCTTAAAGGAAGTGAAGGAGTATTTGGGTATCTGGATCTGGTGTTATTTTGAGAAATGGAGACAGAGAAAAAGGTTTAACAAATTTAGCAGTGTGTGTAAGTGTAACGATGGGAAAATGTATATAATAACATAAGGATGGAGCAGAAGTTGATAAGAGTATGTATAATAAGGAAGAGGAGACGAAGTATGAATGAGAAAGGTGGGGAGGTTGGAGCTGCATTCAAAGCAAATCGTACGTACGTATTTAATGTCATCAACGATCTATGGTTAATGCTTTCGCTTTTGTCTCGGAGCATCTCATTTTCAGTCGTCATAAAAAAAAATTCATTCTTTTATTTTTTTTTATCCAAAGGATGGTGAACAAATGCTAGCACTAAATTATTGAGAAGATAATTTATTTCATACAACATATAAAAAAAAGATAGATCTATTTATTTATTTATTTTTTCTTCTCTTTTCCTTAACGAGTTTCATATATTTTTATATGTGTGTAAGAGATGATTTTATCCCTTAGGACATAAAAAATGTTACTTTGATGTATGAATGCTTTTCAAACACAGTTTTTATAACGATTTTTTTACGTTACGACTAAAGACTTTAAATTCATAATGATAGACTTTACATTCATAATGACTTAAAGACAAAATGAAGCCTTGAAATTTCTAAATTAAGAACTAAAATAAGAATTTAATGTATATAATTTATTAATATTTAAATAATAAGGATTAATTGTTATTAAGTTCTTTTTATTAATTAAGTTAATTTCTATATTTTTTTGGTTTTTTAGATATTTCGAAAGATATAAAGGTACAAATATCATGATTGTTGCCAAAATTAAATAAAATCTCATTATTTAGAAGATTTGGCACCTGAGCGTTCAACAAAAAAAATAAGTCCAATCCTAATTCAAGCATCTTTATAAATATTACTTTCATGACTTTCTATGGATTATCATTCAATAAAGGGAGAAAGTGATCAAACAATTTCATAAGCTAAGAGATCAAGGAAGAAGGGGAAGGAAGATCGAAGCGTCATCATGGAGATCAACCAACACACTATCTATGATTCTTTCTAGTTTTCTTTTCTTTTTTTGTTTTGTTTAAACCAGCTATTTCTAGTTAATTTTCTTTATAGTTAGGCATATAGATCTAATGTGAACCTTTATTTTGATTTAACTTTCTTTTCAATAAAATTTGTCTCAAATTGTTATGTGTTTATCTCGAATTACTTATTTAAATTCTTGTACGACTTGATCAACCATATAAGAACAAAGAAGGTTAGGGCTCTTAATAGATATATTGAGATCTTAATCTAGACAGGGGTAAACACTAATTCTTACATGTTCTATACATAAACTTATAGGAATTGCAAACTTGTGAGACTCATCGCGCTTAAAGCTTAATCTAAAGGGGGTTTCTAAGTCTTTAGGATTCTAATTAGGTTAAATGGTTAAATAACTAAGACATTAGATATTTAGTCAATTATCTCTGAGATGGTGAATTATTTGGAACAATAGAGATAGAAATTATTGAATTGAGTTAAATCGTTTAAGGGGGATCAGAGGTAAAGTAAACCTTAACTGCATTTTCTATTCTTAATTTTCAAACCTATCTTTCAATTGTTTGAATCATTTTCTTGCATTTAATTATTACTTGACATTTGATCTTTGCTTTCTCTAATTGGCTCTCCATCAATTAAACATTACTCTTCCCAACCAACTTTTGATTTGTCCAAATTAAGCGAAATAGTAAATATAGTGTTTGGAACACCTAATCCTCGTGGGAATGATACACTACTCACTTCTTTATTACTTGTATGACCGATACAGTTGTCGTGACCTTAACGATCACTTACCCGTTTAACTTGTTGAGTTTTTTTTTTTTTTTTTTTGGAATACTAGTTGTTGAGTTAAATTGGTGTATTATATAATATTAGAACTTGCGATCAAATGATCATCACCAGTTTGGTTGCAGTTAATGATATCAAAGACATTACTAATAAGTTGAAGTTTAAATTATTGGGATGAATTTAGTACATTAATTAAGTGGTTACTAGTTCAAACCTCACCATCCTTTTAGATACATCTTCTAGAGTCACGTTACTTAACATTTTTATATGATGATAAACTAAGATACAAAATTAAGATGTGTGATTGTATAGAATGTAAGATGATGCAAGTGTATACGTATGTGTGATTAGAATTTAGAATTATTTATTTATAATTTCCTAATTCGTTAACTTTTAAAAGATGGAGTATATATAAGTCTTTATAGTTTGATTGAATTCTTCTTTTTTTTGGAAACAAAAAAAAGAATTCAAAAAAAGATTTTATAGTTTGATTGAAAAGTAACTGGGTTTATCAAAAGTTTTTTGAGAACATAACCACAAAAAATTTCTTACACACAAAACATTTTGTTAGAAATAAAAAAAAATTCTGGCACACAAAACGAATCTCTATAACATAACACAATCATTTTTCCTACAACATAATTCTTATAAAACCCATAGTAATTAGGTCTTTATAATCCAAAAGTTTGTTGAGAAGTTACCAAAAAAAAAAAGGCTCTTCTATGAAATATTTAGAAACATTTTTAAATAAATAAGTACCTAAAAGCTAACTCTTTAGACTTTGTTAACTTTTGGTAATGTGTCAACCTCCAATCTCAACTATCCCAATTAATTGTGCTTCTAACGACCTCTTTCGGATCCCTAAATTCCCTCCTCCTCTGCCATTTGCAAGTACTGCATATGAATCTACGAACCCTTTTGCACTTGTTTCCTCCAATAAATGGTTCTTGATGGTGATCCTTTCTTTTTGCACAAAAATCCAACTTCTACGAATGATCTTAGAGAAGTAGGGAATGAGGAGCTTTCATTATCTCAGAGAAGTATTGGGCAATGAGTCACCAGTTCCAAGTTATGGTGTCAAAGTCGATTCCCCTAAGAAGTTGCCTTCGGGTATAAGAATTGCAAAAGGGGTGATGAAATTTGAAAATGTTCTTTCAAGTGATCAGTTTGAGATTTTTTTTTTAAGTTAAAAGTTATTTTTAAGCTAAAGTAAAAAAAAAAAAAAAAAAAAGATTAAAAGCTATTTAGTGATTACATAAGTTATTCTAAAAGTTTTGAAGGAGAAAAGATGAAATAATTTGTTATTGTGATGTATTATTAAGGTAAAGGATGAAATTTATAAATACAATTAAAGTAGATATGAAAACTCCAAAAAGTTGACATACATTTAAAAAACAAAAGTCCTATTAGTAGCTTTTAACTTTTTTGTCATTATAAAAAAAACTCCTTTTATATTAAGAGCTTTTATAAAATTATGTTGGTTAAACTTTTGCTTTTAAATAAAAATAAAACTAAAAATAAAACATGTCAAACAAACTCCTAGTGTGCATTTGGGGTCTTGGTTTGGGCGATGCTAGAGTCAAGACGAGGATGGAGGAAAAAAACCAAAGGTTACAATGAAAATAGGCCCAACTTGGGGACTAGTATAAAATTAGGGAGGGAAAAGCATGTGGAATCTATATATATAGAGATCTTAATGTCTAAAATGGCTAATACTTGGACACATTAGCATAACTAATTAGTTAAAGTTCATGCCACGTCAACAAAACTTAGTAGTAGAATTTAACGGACCGTTAGTCCCCATTGATTTAGTTACAAAATTTTAGAAATGAAGGGATCTAATTAAAAAAACTGTAAACAATTGAGAATGGGTGAAGACAGCGGCAAACCCACACTAGTACTTGCAAAATTTTGGAGCATCCATGATAGGATTTTCATCATCTTGCCCTTCATCAAATTCATTATAGATCGGGACCTTCGGGTCTTCTATCAAGTCTCTGATATCAAAGACCCTTTCGACAGTGTGTAACCTATCGATAAATTCAACTGGATGAGTGGTGCTTTCAAATACCAGGATCTCAATCTTCACCCCAATATTAGAAAAAAATGATTTATCGCCAGATTGAATTCGTCATTGTCGCTCCTAGTTCCAGAATGGGTTTTCACCCCTTTCCTCAACATGAGATGATCTTTCAGACTTCCTTCTTTCATATGACTCGTCCAACTATGTTAGGGCAAATAGTTATTCAAGTTCATGAATTCGTCTATCTTGTTCCACCATTGTAGCTACAATTATGGCGTCTCACGTATAGATGTGTGGTCATCCACCATCGCTGTTAAGGGTTGTTAATTACCATGCCCCTCTACCGGCACCGTCGCCTTGACCCCATTGTCGTGAGCTCGACCTCAACCGCCATTTTTGTGTTAAGCCATTTATGTGACAAACAGAATTCTGATTACCAAATAATGCAGAAATAATAACCAATTTGCTAAACAGAAAGAAAGAACGAAACAAGAATTGCGAGAAAATATTTTTCTCTTATTTTAATTTTATTTAACCAAAAACAACCTAATAATAATAGGGTTCTCTAATCCTTAAATAGACAAAACAGAATAAAAAAGAGTAAATAACTAACAATTATTGAAAAACCTTAAAATATAAAAAAGCTCAAATAACAAAAGGGTAAATAATTAACAATCATTAAAAAACACTCTATATAATGAAAAAGACCAATACAAGTAATTGAACCCATCAGTCATTCAAAATGTATAGTCAAGAATGGAGGACTTTTGAAAAATAAAATTGCACCCAACAATTCCTTCAAATCATAAGTAAATTTATGTAAGTAGTAGTGCTCGAATTGTAATTCAAATCGTAACAGATTCTATAAGACTCTTTAACCTTGAAATTAAATACTACTGAAGTAGGTATTCTATTATAATAGAATATATATATATATATATATATGAGGGAGGATATTCTTACTATCAAAATTTTCCACTACCAACTTACTACCTATCTAATCACCATTGGATCAAAGAGAGAGAATGTTAAAAAGTTTTTGAAAAAAGAGAAAATGTTGATCCAATGGTGATTAGATAGTTAGTGAGTTGGTAGTAGAAAATTTTGATAGTAATAATATTCCTCCTCTATATATATATAGGGATTTGATTTTGTCATATTGCATGAGAATTCAATTCTCATGTTGTGACTCAACTAATAGTGGGCCCCATATCTATTAAAAAAAGAAGAAAAAAAGTTTTACACGCAAATCGAATAGTCACTAACATGAGAGTTGAATTTTCATGCAACATTAGAAAATATTTTCCCATATATATAAATATAAATATATATATGGGGTTGCATTTTCTCATGCAACATGAGAGGAGCTTTTCTCCTATATACACAATCAAGTGGACCCATTTTTTTAAATAAAAAAGGAAAATGAAAGAAAATATTAATACGGAAATCGAGCTCTCACTAACATGAAAAATGACTACATATATGATATATTATCCATTATATATATATATATATATATATATATATATATATATATATATTACCACATCTTCCTACCAACTTTGTTATCCCGCAAAGGAGCGGCATCAACATGCACAAACTTCGTGGGATGTTAAAAGTAAATGAGATTCTGTCCTCTTTATCCCGGAACTTTTGTTAGCATATAGCTCATGTTGTACCCGAGTCATGAGTGAAAGTTAGCAGAAGATTGTACTTTTATTTCGCATGGCTGCTTGCACTCAAACGCAAAACATAAAGAATATATATACATTTTCAGTTTTTCGATCTACCTTTTTTTTATGAATATAACAAGAAGGATAATTAATCATCTAATTCTCTCAACAACAACAAATTAGCAAAAGTAGAACATAAACCTAAATAAATATAAAAAGTATTCCTTACTATTCATTACAAAACATTGCGAGCTTGAAAGTCATCTTGTCCTTTTCTCTCAAAGTTTGTATTGAAGCAATTTAGCTTAAGAATTCTAGAATTGAACTATATATATGAAGTTTGAGTACAGGTTTCGATAACCAGGGGAATGGCTAACAAGAGGGGCCATCTAAAAGCGGGTTTCCCCTGTCACATGTTACGGACAACCCCTTCCGTTTCTTTGTGCTGTTTTGCAAGATTCATCCTCATCATCATTCTAGCTGGCTCAGTGCACCCATGTTGGCCACGTTAACTCACTCTTTTCTATTTACATTCTAGTCCACGTCCCAACTTTGCCTATTTGCTTTTTCAGATTTTTTTTTTTTTTTTCACCTTTCAACTCTTGGCTCAGGTTAGAAAGAAGTTAGCTTATCAAAATGATGGTAACTCAGTTGACGTGATGTATGAGAGTTGAGTAAGTGGGGGGTGAAGAGCATGTATTCGATCATCTCCAGTATCATCTTTATGAGAAGTTTAAAATCTTAATTTTGGATCTATCCCGAACTTCAAATTAGTTTATAGGAAACTTATGAGATTACCAAAAATACTCTGAACCAAAAAAAAGGGTTAAATCGGGCGTTGCCTTAAATAGGTTTGTTCTATTCTAAATATACGAACTAAACTCGATTTGTTACCTGATATGTGCTTTAAAAGTCTAGTATATATATATATGCATTCTCATTACATGTTCCACAATGTTACCAACTGAACTGTTAAAGAATGAAGAAAATGAAAAGTTTGAAACAAATTAAAAGAATAAAGAAATAAAACACAAATAAAAGGAAAAATAAATATGTTATTGACATTGTAGTGTAAAAAATAAGGGAAAAATGTTTATCCTTTTAAATGACACAACTTATATCCTTTCACTCTCACAAAGAGGTGGGACCCACACCTTTATTTTATTTTTGTCAACTCTTGCCCTTCATTTATCTATCTCTTTCTCTCCCTCTTAAAATGACACAAGCTTACATCCTTTAAAATGACACATATTTTACACAAAAAATAACTTTAAGAACTCTCAACGCCAAATCACTTTGTCACAACACATTTGCGGACAAAGCAATAGAATTTTCGCCGTGTGGCAAAGGGATGGTTATATTTACAAATTTTTATAAACGACACTATATCTTACTAGTAAGTCACTCTTGAGTGAAGTCTGACCGGCAAGACATAATATAGTTAGTAAGTTTGTAAAAAAAAATTGTCAAATATAACCCTCCTCATATACAAATAGGTTACAATTTTCAAGAAAATTATAGACTTCATAAAAGGAATTTTTTTGTTTAAATTATACCACAATTGTCAACACATGTCAAGTACAAGTGGGAAGAGAATCTAGTTTGGATTCCCATCAAATGCAGGTTTTGGGAAGAGACGAAAAACTTTCATAGCTGGTGATTAAGTCCCGATCGTTTCAAAGAGGCAATTAGGATTGGTATAAAAAAATACATATTCATAAATTTAGCTAGTTCAAAGAGTTAAAAAAACTTATAGGGATAAAGTAAATGAAAAAGTAAACTATTAAGCCTCAGCAAGATAGAACTTATGTTAACAAAAAAAAAAAAAACTGATCTTCAAACTCAATTCATGAAGTTGTCAAGAATGCTTTTTGTTTTGTTTCGTGAAGTTTTATGACTTCTTACATGCAAACTAATTAAACACTTCTTAAGTTTGGGAAACAAATTAAAAAGCGGCTTGCTAGGTAGGAAGTTTGTCACACGAGAAGCTCCCAATTGTTGAGGTGATGAAAACCTCTTGGAGAAGTGAAAGCCAAATGTATATATGTTGTCCGTAAGCAAAGTGCTTTATGCCATAATCTATGGGGATCCTTTTACTTTTTATGTGTTATTTAAAGACACTTCTCCTTACCAAGATCAATCCTAACTCACACACAACCTTCTTTCAGTAATCTAGATCTCACTCTCACCAAGAATGGCAACCTTCTTCCCTCATCATGACTTGACTCTTGTCTTTGTCTTTGGCCTTCTTGGTACGTAAAACACCTTCTCAATCTATGCACTTATTTTTCTTCATATCTACACCTACATATATATCATCCTTCTCTGCTTACTGTTTTTCCTGTTTGTGATTTTTACAGGCAACTTCATCAGCATCCTGTGCTATTTAGCCCCAATGTAATCTCTCTCTCTCTCTATAGATATATGTATTTATTGTGCATTTAATCCTCACTAGTGTCTATATGATCTCTAACGACATCTCATATATAAATTAAAATATTTATTGTAGGATTACCTTTTATGATATCTACAAGCGACGATCAACACAAAATTATCATGTTTTCCCTTACTCGATGGCTCTCTTCAACTCGATGCTATTGCTCTACTATGCCCACCTCAAGGGCCATGGGGCATTCCTGCTCGTCACCATTGGCTCCTTTGGTTGTGCCATTCAATCCGCTTATCTCATCACCTTCTTCACTTTTTCCAATTCCAGAACCAGGGTATGCTACATCTCTCTTCCCATTTATATATACAAAGGATTAAATATATAGGTGAAGTTTATTATTACACCTGTATAATAATAAGAAATTTTATCCCTACTCTTGACCATTATCGGCTTACATCTAATGGTTTACATATCTAATAAATCAAAACCGTTAAATATAAATAAAATTAATGACCAAGATTAAGTATGTAAGTTATACCGGTATAAAATGATTCTAATATATATATATATATATATATATATATTTCTCAAGTTGCATGAGAATTCGATTCTCATGTTGTAATTATATTCTCCCGGAAGAACAAGTGATGAAAGTTGTTTTTTTTCTCTCTCCACGTCAGCAGACATTTATTAAAAAAGAAAAAAAAAGTTTTATACGCAAATCAAAGGGTCACAACATGAGAATTGAATTCTCATGCAACATGAGAAAATGTTTTCCCTATATATATATATATATGAGACATGATTTTTTGACTTCAATGTAAGATTAAAAAAATCTAATTCCTTAGTGTAGCCATTGACTATACTTTATTTAAAATTAATAACTTAATAAATTATAACCATTATATAAATGAAAATAAACGGTTGAGATGAGAGTAAAACTTCTTAATCTTATACGGAATCAAAAGATCCTCTCTATATATATTTTATATTTTTTCAATTTTGTCTCACCCAATACCTTAAGGTTTTGGGTTAAAGTGGTTCACCGCCCACACTTTAAAGTGAAATTAAAATAAAAAGCACAAATGGTAAATCAAGAATTGTGTCTGTGGAATATCCACGCTTCTAGCCCAAAGGGCTCTTGCGTAAGGGGGTGTATTAAAGACTAATATAAATCATTAAAAAAGTCATCACCCAACACTTAAAGTTTTGGGTTGCGGTGGTTGTTTACATTATATTTTTCAAGTTGGGTCCGTATTTATCAACTAGTTTAATTAATTACCGTTTTGGTTAATTTCCTAATTTGAACATGCAGATAGCGACAGCCCAATTAATCATTGTGTTCAATGGTGGGGTGTACATAGGCCTCGTATGCATCACATCCATGCTCACACCATCACCTCACAAGTTGAAGGTTGCTGGGTTGATCTGCGCCACTTCCTCTGTCTGTACCTCCGCCGCGCCTCTCAGCATCATGGTATACAAAACTAGGGAGTATTAATTAATTTTTCCCCTGCAAAATGACAAACCTCAACAAATTCAATACCAAACCAACAACCTTTTTCTTTTGTTCTAAGTATGTTATTTTAATTCATTACATTAATTTCTCAGAGAACAGTCATAAGGACAAAAAGTGTGAGGTTCATGCCCTTCCCCTTATCTTTATGCTTGACCCAGAGTGCCATCGTCTGGTTCCTCTATGGCATGTTTTCTCACGACTACTTCATTGCCGTAAGTAGAAGCTACCCATATTTTTTTAATGATCCCTGATGAGTTTGTTACTTATGTTATATTTATATATACAGGATTAGGATCATTTTACACCAGTGTAAGTTACACTCTCAATTTGATCATTGATCCCACTTATATCTAAGGGTTCTAATTTTTTCAGTAATTAGAGCCATTGGATATAAGTGCATCAATGCTCAAGATTGAGGGTAAGACTTCTAGCTCTTACACCGGTGTAAGAATATCCTGCCATATATATATATATGGGTCAGGATCATTTTACACCAGTGTACGTTACACTCTTAATCTTGTCCTTTAATCACACTTATATATAAGGGCTCAATTTTTTTAGTAATGTGAGCCATTGGATATAAGTGGATCAATGGTCAAGATTGAGTGTAAGACTTCTAACTCTTACATGAGTGTAAGAATATCCCGCCTATATATATATATATACTCATCTTGATCTGGTTGTTTGCGTGTAGATGCCAAGCATACTAGGGTTTTCTCTCGGTGTTGCACAGATCATCCTGTACTTGTTGTACAAGAAAGGCCCTCGGAGAGAAAAGGAACCATCAGAAATTCAGAATGTGAACGAGACATTAGCCCATGATGATGTATGTGTGGTGGAAGGAGAGATGGTAGAATTTGGTGATAACATGAAACACCCAATTGACAACACTGACGAAGGTGAAGCAGCCACCACACTGGAACGTGAACCACCAAAGATGGACGGAGAAGAAATAGTTGAAATTCCTGAATAAATCACCATGACCATTATATATATAATCTATAGTCTTATAGTTTATAGTATACTATGAATGTAATATAATAAATAAAACGAATTGATCTTAGGCTTTTGAGGGAGAAGTCGTTGGCTAATGCCTGAAAGGTCTAATGATTGAGTTCCAAAATTAAGATATCACATGTACACATGCTATTATAATATAGAGAAATTATACTCTTATGTTATATAAGATTCATCTCTCATCTCATATCACTCTCATATTAAAAAAAGACGTCTCTCTCTCTCTTTCCTTTCCTTTTCTTTTTTTAAAAATTAATGGGCCCATTCAATTTATCTTATAACAAGATAATTTCTCTCCTACAATATGAGAGAAGTAAAGCCCTATAATATATGAAAAAATGTATAAATTGATAAAGGAAAAAATGAATAATATTTTAAAGGACACAATTGTGTTCATTTAAAGTGAAAGAAAAAGATAGTTCATGGGAGAGAGTGACTGGAAAATTTTTTAAAGGTGTGCTCTTATCTCTTTCTGAAAGTGAAAAGACACAAGGTGTATTATTTTAAAATGACACAACTTTTTTCCATTTATAAATAAGAAGTACCAAAAATTATAGCTAATTTTGAGTTTGTGCGTGTTGTTATCGACTAGTTTTTCTCGTATATCGGTTTGTTCGAAAATCTTTATTTATTAATTTATGGATATGTTTATTGAGAAGATATATTCTTTTACCAAAATTTTCTACTACTAACTTACTACCTATCTAATCACCATTGAATCAAAGAGAGAGAATGTTAAAAAGTTTTTGAAAAAAGAGAAATAATAATAAGAATAATAGTTACACTTATCCACCGATAGAGGGGCATCTTTGTCATGTGAATTCTCTTCCCAAGATACTCTTTTGTCAATTACTTATTAATTTCGACAACAAATTAATCAATGTTTTAAAGTATATTAAGTATAATAAATAACTAATAAAATAAAAGGAGAGAACTTGTACCAGCTGCCGTATTTTCAGGCACATGAACATCCCTCTTCCCAGCAAAAATGTGCAAAGGGATGTTAACAGTAACTCCATGATGGCTGGTTGTGGAGGCCTCTTCAGAAATGACAAAGGGATATGGCTTGCAGGTTTCACCTATTGTGTGAACCTTTCTTAGCTGAATTTTGGGGGATCCTCACTGGGCTGGAATTAGCTTGGAACATGGGATTTAGAAAGCTAATCTTTGAAGGAGATGCTATGGATAACATTAATGTTTCTGCTTAGCCCCTCAAACGAACCAAATGATAGTCATATGGTGCGTAAAATCAAAAGGTGGGTTAGAAGAGAATGGAAGGTCAAGTTTATCTACACCAACAGAGAGAACAATGCTTGCACAGAGCCAAGGCTGCACTCATAGGAGTTACTAGTCTCCAAGTATCCATGCATGGTCCCCAGGAGCTCTTGCGGCTATTTGAGGCTGATTGTTGTAGTTTAGTTTTGTCACTTTCTAGTATTTATGTGTACTTTTTTTCTTTCCCCTTATGCGTGCCAAAAAAAAAAAGTGTGCAAAGGGAGAGCGCAAAGTTATTATTTTATTTTTTTTTTGTGATATAATTAGGAAAGAGACAGACACAAAAAATAAAAATCATGTGAGAAAAAGTGAGTGTTTTTTTAGTTTAAATTTTAAATAAAAAAAGTATTTTATATCTATTTATCTCTTAAAATGACATAACTTTATGTCATTTAAAATGATAAATATTTTTTCCTATATTTATATGGGGAAGGTTATATTTACAAACATTTTTATTTACACATTCTTATAAACTACATTATGTCTGACCGGTAAAACAATCTTGAGTAAAGTGTTACCGGTCAAACATAATGTAGTTTGTAAGTTTATAAAAAAAAATATCAATATAATCCTACTCTATTTATAGAGGAATGATATTCTCACTACCAAGATCTTCTACTGCCAACTTACTACCTATCTAATCACCATTAGATTAGCATTTTCTCTCTCTTCAATAACTTTTTAACATTCTCTCTTTGATCCAATGGTGATTAGATAGGTAGTAAATTGTTAGTGATAAATTTTGATAGTGAGAATATCCCCTAAAAAGAGTTTATTATTATTGTATTAAAAAAATCAGAGAATTTTAATTTTTGTTTTTGTATAAAAAAACACTATATATTAGTTAAAAACAAAAAATAAACCAATCACTCGATAGATCGGTTGTATTTCTTATAATTCAAAATGACATTATTTTGGATTTTAAAAAAAAATTAGAGGTGTTTTTTATTTTTCTCTTACATCATAAATTTTATTTAAATACCTAAAAAAAATTTCCAAACCTGAAAATGATATCATTTTGAAGTTAAAATAAATAAATTTATTTCAGGAGAAACGTTAATCGCTTAATTAAAATGCAAAAAATCGAATGAGATATTAGGCCGCATAAAAAATTCTTCTACTCTCTTATTGGGCTCAGTCTACAACTTTTTTGGGCCGGTGGGAAAGTCCACCATGGAATCTTCTACTCCGCGAGGCACCGACATTGGCACTCTGCAAATTAGGGTTTGCAACTTGTTCACTGTTGTTCCCTCAATTGCTTTGAACTTCGAAGAATCTCCATCTTCCGACAATGAAGAATAAGAATGAGGAACGCAGCGGTAATGACAACAACAAGAAGAAACAAAAGATGATGAAGAAGAAGAACATTTCGAGGTTGGGAGGAAGTGGCCTTTCGCTCGACGTTTTCGCCAATGCCAAATCCAGGAACAATCACTATAACCCAGCTATCATAAGTATGCAAATTTCTCTTTTTGTTCTTTCAACTTCCTCTTAATGCTTTCAACCCTGTCATATTTTTCTGTGTGACTATGTAGACTAGATTAGTGATTTATTTGAGTAATAACTTGTTTTTCACACAATGTGTGAAATGAAAAAGAAGAAAAATGTGCGGCTTCTTCTTCATTTTTGAAATTGTTGGGTGGTGAGTGGTTATGTATTCAGTTGCATTATTAGGTGGAAATTCAATTGTATATTGTTAATATACCACATGCTTGTGATTGGTCCTGTTGAATATCAAACTTGATTAAGAAACTTTAATATTTGATGCCCAATATCATCCTCAATTTATAGAAAGAAAGAAACCCAAAGTGGGTTGGTCTAGCGGTTGTTGGCTAGGTTGGCTAGGTCCTTAATATGAGCTATAACCCCCGCCAATGAAGTGGGAAGGGTTCTAACAAACCTTTGGAGGCACCCACAAGGGTTTACCGTTAATATTTTGGAGCGGAGTGGTTGCACACTTTGCCACTATTTCTCAAAAAAAAAAAAAAAAAAGAAAGAAATGATGCTAGTTGGGCGAACTTTAGAGTTAGCTTTGTCAGCAATATGAGCTATAAGCTTTTATTTGGTCTCTGCGCCTGATTCACTGTTAACAATCCTTTGAATTCATGCACAAGGGTTTGTCCCTTAATATTTTGGAGCTAGGGTTTTTGTTTTTCACTAATGCACCTTCACATGGTTTTGTTAATATAATTGAATATTTTTGTGATAATCAAACCTGAAGTCCTTATCCTGATATCTTACAATATTTCATTCATAAAACATATGCAAAGACTTCTTTCTTTTTGTACTCGCCAATAATAATATCACTTATAATATGGGCTTACGAATTGGGATGCGAACCTGGGTGTCACAATATCTAACTTAAGTTCCTTTTTCATATAATACTTCATTATACACTTCTCATGGATGTTGTTTATTTGTTGTCAGAAAAGCAAAGGGAGTTTCATAAGAATGCTAAGAATGTGAATAAGTTTAAGAAGTTGCTAAAGCAGCAAAACCAGCAGAACAATCCCTCCTTGGTCCAGAGACTAATTGAGGTTTGGTGATCATATTTGCTGCTTTCTGTGAGATTGTAATGACTTATTTGTAGGTCAAGACCTAGCTAATTAGTCGGATGTGCTAATGATTCTGATATTGTTTTACCACCTTTTATAGAATTCTGTAACTATCCTGGGTGTCATAAAAGTGAAATTTTGATTTTCATGGTTTAAAAGAGATGATGTCTCAGCCTCAGAATCTAAGTTATTAAATGCGGATTGCGGCATGTCGCGGCCAACTCCGAAAAATGCTATAGTGTTATAGCGGATTGCGGTTGCGGAAATAGCGGAATAGATATATGACAGAAATAATGACAAAAAGAAACATTTTTTAAAGGCAGAGATAACAAAACTGACAGAGAGACGCTGATAGACTAAAAATCCATTAAAAAATTTCAGTTACACATTTAAATTTATGACAAAATTGACATTTTGCCTTATGACAGCAATATGGCCGCTAATGCGATAGCAATGGCCGCTATTGCGTTCTGGTGCGGCGTGGTTTCTTGCAGCGAGGCACCGCAACGAGCCGCGCTATTGCGGTGCAATTAACTACCTGAATGTTGATCTATCGGAGGTTCTTTATGCCTTTATAACATGATTGGCGAAGTGATGGAGGTTGAGAACTTATAATGTTATTCCAACATAAAATTACTCTCTTGAATGTATATTTTGTTTAGTATACTATCCATTTACCTTCCTGTTTGCTGTTGCAGAATGTGAATGAAACTGAAGAGGACAAAGACAAGAGTGAGAGGAAGACGAAGAAGAATAGTGCCCTTAGTTTGGAAGAATTGTTCAGGAAGAAGCATGAAGAGAAAGAGAAAGAAAGAATGGAGAGAGAGGCAGTTCTTAGGGTAAAGAAGGAAGAGAGAGAGAAATCTGAAGCTCGGAGAAAGGCTTTGCGGGAAAAAATGCTTAAGAAGACCCGTAAAGGGCAACCTGTTATGAAATACAGAATTGAGCATATTTTGGAGACTATTCAAGGTTCAACTAAAAATGCAGCTGACAATAAATCCTGAGCAGTGGAGTAGGAAAAGGCGAAGCAAGACCATCCCTTCTCTTGAATTTTATTAGCATGATAATGTTTTTACTGAGAACATAAGTGACATTAATTCAGTGCTGTAGCATGAGCAGGGCAGTTACTGAGGAACGATGTGCTTCTTAACGGTGGGAATATATTGATTATAGAATATGTGATTGTGCAACTTCGGGGTCATACTATATTGTTCACCAGAATTTTGTGTTGACAACAAATTACCAGTTTCATCAGTGTTATGGTTGTATCAGAAGTAATACCAAAATTGATAAAGCAGTGTGTGCATTTAAGTTAGCATTTCCGCGAATATAGAAACAATTAAATATTAAAAAATAAGAATGTTTATCATGTAAACTTTAGTCTATTTATTATCATATATGAGTCCTTAAAAGCGCATCTACTCTGCTGCTTTTCATTTAAAAACCAACCAAATGCGGTAAAGGGATAATGATAATCGCATATACGTTTTCTTTCACGGATCTCACTTAGGGCTAACTCGGTGAAATTTCATTGGTAATTCCAATTTACTCGACAACTTACTCAATGAAAGATTTTGAAGTCACTAATACGTGAGATATGCGGGAAAAACATTGTATAATTGTCATCGTCCGCTTAAAAGAGTAAACATAAGTTCTTGTAACAGAACGCATACCAATTGATGCCCGTTAATTATCCTTGCAAGTGGGTGTGAGAACCTTATTGAAAAGTACCTTTTATTTGTGCATTCCAATAGTATGGACAGAGAGAATCTGCACATCAAAACTCTCCTCCATCATGTACAGAACAGAAGTTCTATTCAGTTTTTGCTATATGGATTACACAAAGATAAAATAACATGAGGGTAAGGAAACTAGTGGAATGAACATTTAGCCCATACACACAAAATAGAACAAAAATTAAGATTGAGGGAAACCAGCAACGTGTCTGTGACAAGTGACAACAGATTCTGAAAAATAGTTCTAAGGCCAGCGACACACCACTACCCGCTTCCGAGGAGAGCACACGGCCATGAGAGCGAGAGCAATAACCAGCGCCATGAGAAGTCCCGAGAAATCAATACAAAGCTCCTTGCAAATAGGATTCCCCATTGCTATATGCTTTAGCCTGTGAAAATCCTGCTCTGAGAAAAAAGAAGATAAAAGTAAGTGGCATGTATAGCCATAGTATTCATGTTGCTTATTTATAACTACTAGTCTTCCTCTTGCAAGGTTTTGATTTGCGTCAATGTTGACTTGCAAATAGCATCATGTAATATAATCTTTTATTACAAAAAAATTATCATAATTATTAATTAATTATTAATTTATAATAAATTATAACCGTTGTTCAACGGTTAAAATTTAATAATAAGAAATGGAAGGATACGAAGTATAATCTTTCCCTAATCTTTTATTACAAAAAAATCTTCAATTTTGTTATGCGAATGTAGTTAATTTAATGCATTTTAATCGCAGCTTTATTTGAAAATTAAAAAACATAGCTCCAAGCACATTTTCTTAGACCATCCATCCCCAACTAGAAGTTTCATATTCAGTCAATTGAATTCGTGTACAAAATTTATGAATTATGGCCAGCCCCTAGCTTACGAACCGTTGATTTTTTTATCTTTCCTTGACATACCTACTAACCAAACAACAATATTCAAGATCTTTCTAGAAATCGTGAATTCCACTAATCCTAATCCCAAACTTAGGACTAAACCAAATCATTGACGTGGTCTTTTATCTTCTTCTTTTTTTCTTCTGAGATTAACATTATTTTATAAATTGCATACACAAGATATCTTTCCTAGCCTGAATTGACATATTTTACACTAATTTTGTAAAATACAAAAGTAAAATAAAAAATGGTAGACCTAATTTTGTAAAATTAACTAATATGAAAATCATGTCACTTGCTTCTTTCATGTACAAATCTTTTTTGCTGTAGTCGTTAATTGTAATTAGACACATTAACTAGTTGAGTCAAGTCAATGGCTCAATTGACATAAATTGGTGGGGTTGACTATGATTAACTTTTAGGTGATGACTTAGGTACTCGGTGTTGACAGCAAGGTCATGTTTAGGTTTGTAAAGAACTAGGGTTAAGTTAGGCTGTCTAGAGTCAAGCCAAAGTCTACACAACCAAATAATTTATATAAATTTATTATGTTCATCATTTCTCATCATGAGACAGAGTGAGAGAGGGTGGAATTAATGAGAGAATTAATGTACAATGATTCATTGGTTATGAATAAGAAGTGGGTTAATAAAGAAAAAGAGAAAAAGGAAGATGAAGAATTGTGTGGGTTGTTAAATAAGTCCCACATTGGACAATTAGTAGGAAGTGGGGGAATATATAAGCTCCCACCTCCATCTCTTTAATTGACCCTTGGGTCACTACATGTTTTATGTAGGGGAGGAGATAGGTGGGCTTTGGTTCACCACCACACGCGCCGTCATCTGACTCGGCTCGGTTGTGTGTATTATAAATTATTTTTATCCAAACGTTGCTTCCCTCCAAATTCGAACCCACCTGCCGGTTTTTTGAGCAGTTTTGAACCGAACCGGTTGTACCTGTTCATCGTCGATAAATAGACACTGACACATTCAGAAATCCTATCCGATTTTTCTGCACTCAAACTCTGCCGGAATTTTTGTCCTTCCGGTACCGCATACTGTTGTCCATCCTCCGGTGTGAATTCCTCTGGCATATTGTTGTGTTCATTTGGACTGTTGATTGGTAGTGCCACCATTCTTCAGACGGAATCCGTTCTATCCTGGGAGACAAGTGTCCATTAACCTTAGGCATCAGTAATGGGGCAAATTGTCTTAAGGAGACACGTTCTGTGGGCTCGGATTTACTTCCTCTACTACATACATTCATCTGTCTAATTCTGTATTCTGACTACAAATAAGTCTGTTCTTATTTTTTATTATTATTGCACAGTGATAACTCTGATGATCTATCCCTTCTATTCAATACATGGGTTCAAGGCTATAGTGATTTAATATCACCCACAATCTTCAATAACAAGAAATTCATATTTATGTTTTAAATTCATCTTAAATTAGACTCTATCCAATTGTAGACGGGAAAGGGACTCTAGCAAATCAAAAAGATTGTTTCCTATTATTTTTATTGATTTTTATACCAAATGAATTCTACCGAGAGAAAAATACGGATTAAGTAACATTTTATATTTGATTAATGTAGATGAATAGTGAGAGTTTAATTACAATAAGAAACGGGGTAAACCAACCAAATAGGTTCTCTCTCTTCCTTCCTTTCTTTTTGTAAGGCAAAGTGTGAGTTAAACAAATAACTTAATATGAGAGTTATTACCAAAACACATAACTCACTAATATTTAATCACCATTGGATCAACATTTTCTCTTTTTTCAAAAACTTTTTAGCATTCTCTCTCTTGACCAATGATGATTAGATAGGTAGTAAGTTGGTAGTAGAAAATTTTGGTAATAAGAATATCCTCCCTCCTTAATATAATCAAATTTCTTACCATTAAATCAATCTTAATAGCTTGAAGATTATTTTAATCTTACAATTTAATCTTACAACTAAAGTACGGCAACGCGCCTGAGAAGTGCCCCAAGAGGCAATAGATTCTCCCTTCTAGGAAATAGATCCTTTCATATCTTATTTAACATTATATAATTATACAAGAATCATAACTATAAAAAGTGAATAATAATGATAAGAAAAAAAACATTAAAATAAATAATTATAAAATTATTACATTAAATTACCTTTATATAATTATAATTTTCGGAGCATGTTATGTTAAATAAAAGATGATATTCCTCTCCTTTATAAGAGATACATGACAGAAAGAAGTTCAAATTTTTGGTTGAGTTGTACCTGAACTTGAGGCTGTGAAAAACTTGGAATTGATTCGAAATGAAACCCAATACCATCACTGGGAAAATTACATTGAGTTTACGCAAACCCCACCATTTCCCGAAGACCCACATGTTAACAATTCATATCAAAATTATCTACACTTAAAACTTTCAAAACAGAGCATCACTCACAGTACAGTGTCCAAAAATCAAAGAAAAACCCACACTGAAAATATATCTCAAACTTTGATAAATGTACTGACAAAAAATAACAGCTGAGCAGAGATTTACCGGAGCAATTGCCGACGATTGAATTCCGCCGGAGAGCCAAGCGAGTAAGGGCAGAGACGTTAAACGCAAGAATATTAAGTCAGAGTCTCATATAGAGAGGTGTGAAAAAAAAAAATCAAATGAATCGAAGCCATAAATTAATTCCAACCAAATAAAAAAATAATAAGAAATTTAATATTTCTGTTTTTATTACAGTAAATTTATTTATGATATAGTCATATAAGAGTGAGTGGTCCCATAATATTTCACTAACATTCTCTCTCTTTTTTGTTATAATAGGATATTAAACATAGAAATATTCTGTAATATTTTCATAATATTCTGAAAAAAAAAAATTCCTTTGTTAATTGGTTTAAAAATCAAATAGTATATTCAACATCGGTTTACGATTTATTAATTTTGTTCCGATTAAAAATTGAATCCAACCACACTCGCTTTTAAGAATGTAAAAAAAAAATTAAATGAACCAAATCAAATTAAATCACACCATATTTTTTTCTAATTGATTTAATAACCCAAATTTTATGGATTGATTTAAGAACTGAACAACCTTTTAAAATCAATTTAATTTTTCTGAACCGAATCATTTAGGGTTAGGTTAGAGCCGAATCGTGCACCTTCGGATTATATATAGGGTTCATTGGATTTGTAGTTATGGAAAAGAAGAATATATTACATTGGATAGAGACAATTTTTTTAAAAAAAGTGGAATTCATTAATTAAAAAAAAAGTCTCATACTATATTTATGTTTTACTTATAAGACATAATAAATTGTTGAGAAAATTTTCTGCATTTAAAACAGAAATTTTTTTTCTTATATATATCTTTTTAATTAATTTACCAAACATTCTTAATTATTTAATATTGAATTAATTTTTGCGAGAAAGTAAAAGTTTTTTTTGACAAGAAAGTAAAAGTTTTTATTATATCCTAAGGTATGGTAAACTCACGGCCGACAAAATTCCAATCACATTAATACCTCCTTCACAAAATTCCGTGCAACTGCAATAAATTTTCCAATGCTTACGCGTTGCGTAAACGAAATGGAAGAATTGTCAAACATTACATTTCATTAGGCTGGCTTGAGAGTGATGGCTATTCCCAATATTATTAAAATTGACTCGGTTACTCATTCATCTGAGTTACTGTGTTCTTGGATCATTAGTTTAATTAATTTGTCACTGGTTCAACCGTATAATCCGATCATTATATATAATTTTATAATTTATATTAAAAAATTATAAACATACTTAAATATCTATAAAAAATATTATAATTTCAAATTTTAATATAAAAAATAATAAATCACATATAATTATCCAATAAATGATCAAACAAAAATATAATGATCGTGATACGGGGCTTTGTAGATTAATGTTATTAAATTTTGGTATTTAATATTCTTTTATTGTGCAATTCTTAATAATATTAAGTTAATTGACATTATGTAGTTATATAATATTAAATATATTTATTTATAAGTTTAAAATATAGTGTTAAATATTAATTGTGTAATATTATTTATTGATTACCCATTATTATACAATATTAATTATGAATGGGAATTTGTCTAGGGTAGAAAAGTTAGGTTAGAAGAATTAGTAATTTTATCGTATTAATTCTTTAATAACATTAATAGTGTGGTATTATTTATAATTATGCACATTTTCTACGTATATTAATGTTGTATTTTTTATTAATTAATGCTTTTTTTATATATGAATTATAGAATATTGTCCACATGTTTGATATTTAATTATTTTTTATTAATTAGTATTTAATTTTTATATATTTAATTTTGTAATTGTAATATAATTGTTTTTTAAATAGATCGACGGACCAGCACGACCCGCATCAGACTTTCATCGAGGACTCATGTGAAACATCTTCTTATCTACTTCTTGTATATTATTTTCTTCAGCTCACTATATTTGCAACTGGGACTCATGCGAAATATCTTCGTATCTCCCTCAATCACTTGACCATTCTATCCAAAATATTAAGTTATTGTTACTCTCACTCATTATGTACTAAAATGGCAAAAAACATTGGATCTTTCAAAGAAAAAACGCAACATAATGACAAAGTGGGAGAAAGGGTGGGTATAAATAGCACTGAGTTCGCTACACAGGCCCGCGAACTGTAACTGTCGGCAGGTAGTTCGCTGTCCCACGGAGCGAACTTGCAGGGAACTGCCATGTGGCACAAAGTTCGCTACAGGGTACAGCTAAGTGCTAACTGTGTCTGCCATTTGGCATAGGGGTGTTAACGGGCCGAGCCGAGCTTTGGTATTAAAAAAGGCTAGGCTTGTGTTTAAACGTGTCAATCTGACCAAACATGTTGCCTGTTATAAATATAACTATCAGCCTGTGGCCTGACTTATTTACAAAAAATAAAAACCTTGTTTAGCCTGTTAGCCTATTTTAAAAAAATAAGAGAACAAAAATTTATCCAAACAAAATATACAATGAACAACATTAGTAATTCCATAAATACTTATAAATTCAATTTATATCCAAACAACTTGATATAGAACAAAATAATTGAAAAAGTTTGTTTAACCAATAAAATGGGGTTAAATAGATTAAGGAGAAAGAGAAACTATTACAAGTAGTATAAAAAATAAAAAATATAAATAAAAAATAATATAATAGGCAAGTCTGTGAGGCTTTAAGACCGAGCTTTTGAATAGGAGCTTGAGACCTTTTTATTAAACGAGTTTTTATACAAGTCCAAGTCTGGTGCCAACAACAAATTTAGACATGTAAACTCAGGCCTTCACGAGCCGAGCCAGAGGCCCCTGGTTTGTTTAGCTCCCCTTTTGGTATCTAGTTTGCTGACTCATTCAGCGAACTATGGGATGGTGCCACGTGGCACATAGTTTGCTTGGACCATCAGTGAACTAGGTGCATGTCAGACACGTGGCACACCTAGTTCGCTCTAAGGGGCAGCAAACTTGCCAAAACTGTCAGCATTTATTGCAACCAAGTTCATTATTCCAGGTAACAAATTTATGCACCACCAGGAATGTGACACGTCAGCCAGTAGAGTTCGCTACATTGTTCGACGAACTTGCTCACATGACAGATTGAAAAATAATAGGTTAAAAAGATGGAGAACAGTGACCTGTTCAGATCAATTGTGACCTTCGTAGCAAATGCACCTATTTTAGTTAGAAATTAGAATATTTCATGTTTTAGCATTATGGGCTGGGCTAAAATGCGGTGTATGATTTATGAAGCACACTTTTTGTACTATGGCTTTTAATATTTCAGTCCACCACACAATGAACAGCAGACATCATATAGCCAATTTGCTTAAAAGAGAGCACGCCCAATCAAAAAATAAAATAAAAGAGAGAACGTCCAATCATTGAGGCCCAAGAGGCCAAGACCATGATGATGGAGTAGACTATTCAAGAATCGCGTTAGGCTCCGAGCGTAATTGGAATTTCTCATGCCGCTGAATGCTGTGTTCAATATTAAAGGTATAATAAAATTTATTTATATTTAATAATTTAAAACCATTAATTAGTTAATTTGTGTTATATTCAAGTTTGAAATTAGTTTGTGCTCCTACTAATTAAAGTGCAAATCAAAACTGGTAACTTTGAGCAGAAGGGTCATTGTAACCTGTGTAATCATGCAGCATCCATTTGCAACTGTAATATAATAATGACTGTGCGAATGAACAGTACATCGGAATGAAAGATATGTAACAGGCAAAACTCAGGGTGAATTAATGATCAAAAGTGACCATAGTAATAAGAGAATATAAATGATGATGATCATAAACATGAAAACGTGCGGGCATCATTAACCAATGAAACGAGCCCTCACTACTCACACATCTTGACCCTTTTTTCCCTTTACCACTTTTTCTTTATTGATTGGATATATAACTTTAGTGGGGACTAGGGTGTCCGTGCAACATAATTTTATTATTGTCTTGTATGCTTGTCCAGCCCGGGTTCTACTTTCGTTATTTCATTTATGGTTTTTATTAATGTTATGTTACATGAATTAACTTTTGTTTCCAACACACACAATAAAATGAAGAGAGAAAGTGTAAATCTCATTTAAAAAAGAAAGAAAATGGATCACATCATTTTTATGTGTGTTACATAAATAAATATGTAACATAAGAAAAATAAAACCCTTCATTTATATTTATGTTCATGCTGATTTTTCAGTTTCAATTTCTGTTTTTTTTCTTTAAGAAAAGTTCTCTCACTCTCTTGTCATACATTTAAGGGTTTTATAAGAGTTATATTTTAGGAAAAGTGATTGTGTTATGTTATAGAGATTCGTTTTAATGCCAGAGTTTTTTTTCGATTTGCGTACAAAATTTGTGTTTTTAAGAAATTTTTTTATTTTTTTAATAAATATAAACCCTAAATTTAATTGAAATGCTAGATTTCATTAAACAAAGGCTCATAGACTGTGGTGGTATACGGAAATATTTAAATCCCTTAGTGAATTTAATAAAAATTGAGGAGGAATAGATTTCATTAAACAAAGAAAAAAAAATTATCTAAATATCACTTATCAAATGATAGATATGGTACCTGTTCTGATGGGAGAATGGGACTTAAGAAGAATCTGAGTATTTTTTTATGATAATTATTAAATTAATGGGTAGATAAGAGAGGTTGAAAGAAAGAAGCATAAAGCTGTGGAGGCCATGCAAAGTCACCGAATCTATCACGTGGCTCAGCAGTCGAGGCATCCTGCACTATTCTTCCCCTATAAACATTGAATGAAAAGCAGGTGTCACCGAACATGAGGGCATTTACCAGTGCAGTTTCCATTTACCTTTCTTATTTCTTTTACTTTTTGAAATGACAGTGCCTACAAAATTTGGGCCATTCACTAATTATATACTGCATGAGCCACCTGAAACCTGATTGCTCTTCTCCGCAAGAAACTCAAAAGCTTACGGCTCCTCCAGTCCTCAAATATCCACTTGCAGGCTTTTAGCAAGCTGTAAACTATACCTTATATCATACATTCATACTCCATTAAATTACAGCTAGTTTACGTTTCCACTCTTTTTTTTAGCTAAAATGGATAAATTCGCTCGAACTAGATGACTTATGATTCAGTTAGCATAAAATAATGTATGTAATAAAAGCTATAGAAAAATTAAATGATTTTTTTATCATTTTATGTTTATAATTCTATATTTTTGGGTAATTTATTGAACGGCATTTGAATGAAATAAAAACTGTTAAAAATTGAGTGAAAGAGATTAATAAAGCAGTTACAACTGTTAACAGCTTTGAATTTAGTTCATTCAGAAAATTATGATGAAATTTGTATAAATATAAAACAAATTATAAAAATATTAAAATTCACTTCCTTATTTTTCAATCATAATTTCACATTCTATACCCTAAAATATATCCCTCACTTAAAAATGAAAAAATAAAAAATTACAAGGTTGCCATAATTTTCTTCTCATGCAAAGGTTGCTGAACAATTTAGGACCCGTTTGGTTGAAAAAAAGTTTAGCCAAAAGCTGTTTTCTTTCACAGAAAAAAAAAAAAAAAAAAACACTTTTACAAAGTTCATTTGAATTTCTACTCTAAAGAAAAACAGAAGTCACAAAAAAATTTAAACTTGCTTTTTACTAGAAATTAAATTTTTTTGTTTTTAAAAAAAATAGAAGTCAAAAATTTAAATATTTTTTAAAAATTTAAACAACTTTAACTTTTATAAAAAAAAAAACTTATACAAAGTTCATCTAAATGTTTACTTTAAAAAAAAATACAGAAGTCACAAAAAACGATTTTTTAAGATAATAAAAATTTTAACTTTTAAAAAAAAAATCAAAAATCAAATATTTTTTAAAATTTTAAACAACTTTAACTTTTATAAAAAAAAAACTTTTATAAAACCCAAAAAATTACTATTTTTACGTGCCTATCCAAACGGGCCTAGTTTTTATTATGCCTATATCTTTTGGGGAGATTTTACCAAGCACAACATAGGCCGCCAAGAATTAAGGACATGGAGCTTCGACATGATCTTAAGATCAGAACCAATGTCCAATGAAACAAATACCTCAAATCATTCCATTGAAATGCTAAAACCATTTCGACAGTAGAACCATTCTTGGGTTAGCACAGCACATGCATTGGAATCCGATAGTTTATCCCAATTGTAATCAGCATCGAGCGACTTTGAATCGAACAAGAGAAAGCAAGGTACAATGACATAAATGCATCAAAGTTGCGAAGAACCAACAAAGTTGCATTAGAAAATGAATATTATTCATTGGGAAGAATAACAACGATAAATGAGTGTCCAATATCTTACTACGGAAGCAAAGTTAACATGCAAACAAATTGAAGTCCGCAAATATTTTAGTATGAAGAATAATATAACTATTGCTAACGCACATACAGCAAGAGAGTTTCAGTCTCTTTATTAATCAGTAAATTGGCATCCCGTAGCTCAGCCAGTGTAAAATGAATGGCAATCAAGCTCAACCCTTCGGTGTACTCCTCCTGTACCCAGCACAACCACCACCGCAACTACATAAGCCAGGTAGGCAACAGTACATTTCATTAGTGAACTGCATACTGAGCATGTACCTGCTATTAACAATTCCCCACATCAAATTTCCATAGATTCTTTGGCTCAATCCACGGCGTGATCACTCAAGCCTTAGTGAAGAATCATCATCCATTGTCCACACAAAACCAGGCATGTCCAACCTCGGCCCGGCAATAGTCCTGTATATATAAAGCTTCTCAACAGGGCAACTCTCTGGCCTTGAATCTGGAGGTCCTCTCTCGTCAATGACTTCAACATTAAGTCGGGGCAGTTTCTGACCCAGAAGCTTACACGCTCCATAACTAACTGAGCAAGTGGACATCCAAAGGGATCGCATTGTCTCCAGCTTTGCAGCATTGGCCAAAAGAGCCTTGTCACCAAAGGGGCAGTCCCTGATCTCCAGCTTCCTAAGATTCTCACACCCAGACAGCACATAATGAAGTCCCAAATCACTATCTCCAGCAAAAGCCACAGATAGCATCTCCAGCTTCTTCCCATAAGTCCCAATATAATCAAAAACACGGTCAGTAAGAAGACCGGATAGGGAAAGGCGCTGAAGATCCTTGCAATGCTCTACAATAGCTCCGAAACCAGAGTCCAGTGGTTGAAGGGTAAGATAGTCAGGAGTACGAGGCTCAATAATACACAGGCGGAAACAAGTCAAATTAGGCCTGTTCCGCGCAATCGTATTTAGGGCAACATTAGACATTCGACGACAAAAATATAGAACTGACTCGAGCTTGGGGCAACCTTCAGACACAGAAACAAGGCCCTGCTCCGTCAAAGAAACATTTGGTTCTAAAACATATGGGTCAGATGGGAACACCCTCAACTCCTTTAGATCTTTGCATGATGCAGCAAGGGCGGCAAGACCAGCATCTTCAATGTAATCCAGCACCTATAACAATGACCCCAATTAGCATAAGAATTTACAGTATAAATAGGGGCAGTGAATCTGTGAAGCAAACATAAGATCTAAGTAAATCAGACATACCCATAACCGCAACAATTTTGGACACTGACTGATAAGCTTGATAAGATCAGAGCTTTGCATAATAGCATAACTCAAGTTTAGTGATGTTAGCCTGGAGCAGATGGGATAGACAGCTGGAAGGTAGGATGGGAGCACATCCCAAAAGCCAGACAACCTCTTCAATTGCTTGCACTCAGAAAATGCTGTTGCCAGGTTTGAGAAAACCTCGGGTCGCATGTCAGTTGAGTAGACTCCTGTGCCTAACTCAACCAGCTGAGGACACCGGCGAAGTAGGTTAGGTAGCCTATCAAGGGGAACAGCACGATTGAGGCGGAGAGTCTGCAAGTTGGGGCACCTACCAATCAGGCGCTCTAGGGCAGACAAACTCACCTCATTGACTAAGCAAGAGATGTTGAGTGAAACTAATGATGTGTAGGAATCAGGAAAATGGCTTAGCCAATGCCCACTAAGGTCCTCCACTTCACTCTCGTGCAAGTCCAACTCCCTCAAATTCCTACAATGTATTAGCAGACACAGGATTTATCAATCACGGTGTCACGACACTTCATTTCAGAAACTGGCATCCCTCTAGGTTTGTTTACGAAGAAAAATGTAGTAAATTGAACCACACTGAGCCAAAATCTAACATCATTTTCATTTACAATGACCTAATGTGAGCATAAAATCTGATTCAATACTTCAGAAGCACCAAGCATAAAGCATAAGTTTAGAAGAAACGAAAATTAGTTTATTTCTCACATGGTTCAGACCACAACCTCTAATTCGTTATTAAACAAAAGCTGCAAAGTGTCTCTCAAGCGGATTTCCAACTATAAATTAAGGGGGAAAACGCAGGTACTGTATTTAATTAAATATTTTAAGAAAAACAATCACTATGCAACCAAAATCAACAACCGAAAATATTTAGTAAGCAACCCAAATTTGAATATCCAGCAGGCGCATGAGTGAAATAATCAACCCAAAGAATATAAAAAAATTTAAAAAATAATAAAGCATCTCTTGCAATCCTGACTACAATAGTCATTTAAACCAATATGTGGCCAAATATTAACCCCGAAATCACATCAAAGCGGGGAGGGAACAAAAAAAGACAACCAAAACTAATAATCATAAAGTTTTTTTAAAAATTTATCAAAAAAATTTAGAAATAGCGCCAAAACAAAACCATACAGAAAAAAGGTTGTCATGAATGCTTTAAAGGGAAAGGGGATCTAACAAAAACCTGAAAATAACGATAAGTCTGTCGAATTCACAATAAGGTCCGTTATAAGAACTCGTATAAAAGAAAGAGACAAAAAGAACATTCGAGGTAGAACGTAATTTTCATTCGAAATTCTTTTGTTGGAACTAAGCCCTAACTCGAAGACGTAAGAAATATAAAAAAATCCAAAATATTTAACATTTCATTTCACTGCACAAAGCCTTGAAAATAAACATAAATGAGCCAAATCTGATCATAAAAAGGCTACTAAATCCTGAGATGGCAAGAGAGCCCTTGTCATATTTGCCATAACGCAAAACAACTCAAAAGCTAAGATCCGAACTTCAGATGCTTCCGGCGATGAGAGGCATGTTATCTACCTACTGCCAATCAGAATCCACAAAATCCAGCAATGTAAAAACACGCGACAAACTCCAATTCGCTTCGCTCTATTTATACTCACTCTACCCAAACCAACCAAATCCAGGAAAATCAAGAAGCAAAAAAAGAAGAAGAAACCTGCAATTGCTGGCAATGGCGGCAAGTCCATCAGTAGTAAAACCCTCACAGGAGGTGAGGACCAACACTTTGAAGTTTTTGAAGGATTTAGCAATGAGCTCCAAGCTCTCGTCCGTGATGACCATCCTCTTCAGTCTGATCTCCTCGAGCCAGGGAAACGCACCAGACATGGCCGCGATCCAAGGGCAAACGTAACCACCCCAACCCTCAGGGACCAAATTGAAGTCCGCGAAATGAGGCTTCCCTTTCAGAGCAATGGATCTCACCTCCGGGAACCGCTTGATCACCATCACAGGGCTCACGGCATAGCAGTTCCCAACGAAAACCTTCCTCCTGCACCATCGCTCGATCTCGTACCAGGACTTGCACACCAGCGAGATGGCGTTGCGGTCCTCGCCACACTGAATGAACGAGAACACGTGCTCGAGCACCTCCTCAGGGAACATGTACGCCATTCTCTGCATATGGAAAAAAAACAACTCGAGAAGAAGAATTTCCTCAAAAGAAAAAACGGCGTCGTTTTATGGATGAGTGTCAAAGCCTGAAAGTAACAAGTTTGGAACACTGGTACTGTTAGATCTGAGACGCCATTAACGAGCTTGGAGTTGCCAGAGAGTAGGGTATATGTCTGTGTAAGTGAGATAGAGAGAGAGAAACAGAGGATAAGGAAGTTTATGTTATGCCAGGTAAGGTTAGAAATTAACTATGGTTAAATAAGTGGTTCGAAGGTGGTGTGTTATCGGCAATTATGGCAGAGACACGTGGTGAGAGAAGTGAATAGAAGCCGTTGGATTGGATGCATAAGAAGCTGATCTTATCCGTCGAGAGGGATGCAAGAGCAGCCGCAGAAAACGGGTGTACGTAAAAGCCGTGGACCAAATGGGACGATATTTGTTTATGTCGTTATTTTCTCGCGACTCGTCGAAATGGAAGGATCGTCATGGTTTTATCGTGGGAGGGATTTGATAAAGTGTTATCATGTGTAAGAAGTGAGTGTGGAAGGGAATCTCATGATTCGCGTTGCACGGCTGGATCTGAGGGTGAGGATACAGTGGGACCACTTTTGATGCAGGGGATATTATATTTCAATCCGAAAAGATAAAAAGGTTAAAATTTATGTATATTTATTGGGGAATTGAATGATATGAAGGAGAGTCTGGGAAATCTTGACATCATGGCCGTCCAATCATATCAATGTGACTTGTTTCATTCTATGATTCTAACAGTCAGATATCTGTTTCCAGTTTCGCACACACTTTGTATCAAACTCGTTCACCCACTCAATACGATCCACTTTAACCCCTCATCTCTACCCCAAAAGAAAGCTTGGTCCACTTTATTAATGGAATGGCAGCATCCACACTAATGTAATGATCGATTCCATTATTTACCGTATGGGTATGGTACGAGCACGAATGCGTAGCACGTAATATCAATTAAAAACACTAAATATTATTCGGAGTGAACACCAACTATAAGATAGGATTATATTCAAATGTGTTTGCTTGATATGTGTGAATGAGTCTGATCAACTTGGGGTGTATTTCATTTGTACCATCTTTATATTGACAAGAGTTCTCGTAATCGGTTATTGACAATGTATATGGAGCAATTCTCGTAGTGATGTTGCAGATACATTAGATCATGGATTTAATATTGTTGAGTGGAAAAGGTTCATGAGTTTAAACTCAAGATCCATAATCCGGATTTATGGCCGGTACACTAGCCTTTTTACCCTATTGGGCAGCGATCCTTTTTCTTCCCTTTTTGGTAGATGCTGGTCATTGAACTTTACTTAGTAATATATTATCTTATAATTGTAGCAACAAATAATTATCAAGCAATTTTCTAAAAGGTGCTAGATTAGCCAAGTTGGCGATATCCAATGAGAAACTAAGTAGATGAACAAGTTTAGCAAGGCAAGAATTGATTGGCTTTTCATCCATAGAATATATTCAGTCACATTATATACAGAAAGAGTTCAATCATGCCAGCTTATCTCCAAATGAAATAAAGAATTCAAAACACCAACTACCTCGTTTCTTCTTTTTACGTACAACTGTGATTATTTTGATTTTGTATTGCGTATGAAATTCGCATTATGACACACACATTGACATCTCAGTCTGTCTTTCAAATTTTATTTAAATAATAATTTTATTAACTATATTGGTAGAATTAGAAAAATTAGTTTGGAGTACATAAATTGCATTAACAAGGATTTCATCGCATGTGTATGTAATATTAGTAATAGGAAAATCATTGACTTATAACAATATAAGAATAATTTATATGGATGTCAAAAGTAATAAATTTATTATTCAATCTTAATCACTGATTTATATGTATCTAACAGTTTAAATTTATCAATAAAAAATCAATAATTAAAAATGAAAATACAGGATATAAAATAATTCAACCCCTTATATCAATATAAGAATAATTTATATGGATGTAAAAAGTAATAAATCATTTATTCAATCTTAATCACTGAATATTTATCTAACAGTTTAGATTTATTAATAAAAAATCAATAATTAAAATTGAAAATACAGGATATAAAATAATTTAACCCCTTGATAATATATGTACATTTTTAAGCATTGGATTAAAATGGCCCTTACACCTCAATGCAATTTCGTTCAGACAGAGTATGTGCATATCTTCCAATTAAAATGTTCACCTAACCAAAATATTTAATAATGACTCATTGGATAATGGAAATTCGTTCAAGTGATACATATTTAATTTTATTTAAATAAAATTTTGGGTTAAAAAAATTTTCTTTGAGAAAATTTGTTCCACTATGATATGAGTATTTTCCGTCCAAGATATTTATGATTTATTTACTATTTTCTTATTTCATTAGGATTTAGGTTAAGTTTGAGCAAGTTTATTAATATTTTTTTATATATCGTACTTTCTTGAATTAATTTAATATATAAATTTATTCTATATTCCTCTCATCTATTATTTCTCAACAATTTATTTAAAAAAATAGAAAAATATTTTTACACTTAATGCAGATAAGTTATTTGTATTTATCTCTAAAATGACGTCATTTTGAGATTTAAAAATTAAAAAATTATAATTATAAAGATTATAATAATTTTGAAATAAATTTAAATTATAAAAATATCATAATTTCTGTCCCAAACTCATATCATATTGGACTCACTATAAATAACTTATGTTACAATAACTATAGAAAAATTTAACCCTTAAAAAAGATAACTACTCCTTGCATGTAAATTGCAATTCATAACAAATGTACAAATGAGAAGTCATACGAGACTTGTAAGGGGAAAAAAAAAAGTGTAAGAGAATCATATAAAGAAGCAAGAAAATACGAGAAGCAGCGAGCAAACCAATGGAAGGGTCATAATGATTTTTGCTGAGGAATCGTTTAAAGTATAAACAAGTTGCACGTTGCATCTCAATCAAACCCCGTCCACCTCAGCACTCTCAGAACCTTTTTATTTTTTTTATCTTTTTCAGTGTGGGGTCATAGATTAGTATATGTTTGCAGTTTAGTCACACGTAACCAATAAAAAGCTAAACAGTAACCCCAGTGGCATTTTTTTCCCTCTTCAAAAAAACGAAAGAAAACAAAAAAAATCATGATTTTGCCCATAGCTAGCAATAAATTGGCAATGGTAGCAATGCACGAGTCAGGAGCATTGCAAAAATTATTTGCGAGGTTAATACTGAAATGACTGAGTTACCCTTCATTATTTCCCTCCTCGCTTTGCATGAGAAAGGGTACTATGGTCAGGCGATGTCTACGACATTTCCTTTTGTGTCCAAAAGCTGAAGACTCTCGATTCTCAAAGACAGTAATGTGAGAGAAAGATAGCCTGAGAGGGGCGATATGAACGGCTCAGATTTCATGTTAAATGAAGGTTTGTCTCTATCCGTAATTTCGTGCTGTTTACAAAACGGCAAAAACAAAAAAATTATTGGCGAGGATATATACTGAAATGACTGAAGAACCCTTCAGTTTTATTTTGGGCACTCCTCTTTTGATAGCTTTGCATGGTAGAAAGGGTTCTATGATATCAGAGCTTGAGGTGCATTCCCTTTTGTGTCAAAAGCCGAAGATTTTAAGGGCCGTTTGAGATATATATTTTTTTTGATTGAAGAAAAATTAAATTTTTTTAAATTTTAAATTTTCAAATATTTCATAAAAATTATTTTTTTGATGGTGTATCGGATAAATAAAAAGGTTCTTTACAATTATTATTATTATTATGAGAAAAATATTTGTCCTTTTAAATAACATAACTTATATCCTTTCACCCTTCATGTTATATTTTTTTGAAGGTTCTCTCTCTTTATTCTATCTTTTTCTTACAAAACAGCAACTTTATATCTTTAAAAATAATACACATTTGTTCCCCGTTATTATTCTAGGAAACGGCCAAAAGGTTTCCTTAATATAATGCTATCGAATCGAATTCGCTCAAAAACTAGGGTAAGGAATTAACAAACAGTTCATTAAGTTCTTTTTTTTTTTTTGGGTCCAATAAGTTGAATAAAATAGTAAAGCGGAGCTGAGTTGTCTTGCACGTATAGTACCTTTTTTATTGTCAAGAAATCGAGATTACGATTTAAAAGCACATTAATTAATTGAGATAATTAATGGGTTTAAGATTAAGCCCACGCACGGTTCTCCGGGAATCTCTCTCCCCCCTCGAGTGGAATTAAATTGCCTTCAGCTTTATTATATGTTTTGTTTAACTGTTTAAGGTACCGTCCCATTTTATTGATTTGAAAATTGTTTCTAATAATTCAATGGGTGTAAGTTTCTATTTCATTTGACAACACAGACCGAATATAATGAAGAAAAAAAAATCTGAATTCAATTTCTATTAAATATATCTTTAAAGACGATCCAATTCATAACTAATTTAAAAAATTAAAACTTATGAAAATACTGAAAATTAACTCTAACTAAGATCCATAAAAGAATTATAGCAAAATATGAATTAAAAAGATGTATATGATTTCACCCAAAAAAAGAAGAAGATGTATATGAAATATTAAAAAATGGGTCTAATACAATTTCATTGGGCAAAAAATAATTAATTACTGATAAATACAAAACTTAGATTTGATGAGAAATTTGAATTTATTGTTTGGTTTGCTCGGTTTTTAAATTTAATTTTGTTTTATGGTTCCGATGTCTCAGGTTGACTATTTTATGATAAGGATAAAACTCAGGTAAAATTTTTAAATGTTTGTGACTTTTTTTTAATAAAAAATATTAGATGGACAAAAACTAAATAAATATTCTTTAGTAATTTTATTCTTTTATATATATAAAGTATGACCAATTTACATAAGTGTAAAAAAAATAAATCTTATATCAAAATTTAATCATTGATTTTTGTGAATCTAATGATTGTGATTTATTGAGTGACACTTCTTAATTTTCAATAAATTATAACCGTTGATACATGAAAATCAATGGTTAAGATTTAGTGTAAGACTTATTGTTATAAGCATATAAATTGATCATAACCTTATATATATAGGGCTTATCATTTCTCAAGCTGCTTAAGATAATTTTATCTCCTGCTACTAAATCATAACCGTACAAAGATAGATCAATGGTGATAACGGAAAAAAGATAAAAAAGGAATAATAATTATTCAAACGCGAATCAATTAATATAAAAAAATAAATAAACAAAACGACGGAATTTTGGGGTGACCGGATATAAACTTATCTCAAGTTGTTGGAGAAATATTTTTCCTATATATATATATATATATATATATATATAGGATATTCTTACACCGGTGTAAGAGTTAGAAGTCTTACACTCAATCTTGACCATTGATCCACTTATATCCAATGGCTCACACTACTAAAAAAGTTGAGCCCTTAGATATAAGTGGGATTAATGGACAAGATTGAGAGTGTAATTTACATTAGTGTAAAATGATCCTGACCCATATATATATATGAGGTAGGATCCTTTGACACCGGTGTCAAATTTGAAGTTTGACACTTCATCGAGAACTATTAGATCAAAAAATATCAATGGCTCTGATTTGTAAGCATGTGATACCATTGATCTTTTTTGATACGTGCTTCAAATTTGACACCAATCTACCTATATATATATATATATATATATATGTATATATGGGATTTACATTTCCGCAGCTGTTATACGTGCAACAATCAAATACTTGAACGCATTAAATGCAGGGAATCAAAATCATGCAAAATATAAAATCATTAAATGTGAGGAATTATAACTATATACATATCATTGCTGTCAACTCCAAAACCTCTGGGTCGGATCCTGCCCCACGTGGTCCTCACTTCAGGTCCCACATTTCTCTTCCTTTGTTTGATTTCCCTCAAATCTCTTGCCCCTTCTAGGTCAGGTTCGTATTCAAACCTTCTTTCCAAATCAGTCAGCCGCTTTACGTACAGCAACGACATATAGTGGTTATGATTTTTCACATTTAATTCATGATTTGTATATGATTCCCTGCATTTAATGTCTTCAAGTATATATAACAAGTATTTGATTGCTGCACGTACAGCAGTTACTGAAATCTAAATCCTATATATATATATATATATATATTAAAAACAACACCACAAATATTCAAATAACTTTATTTAAATTCATGACTTGTCTTTATCAAAAAAATAAATAAAAAATTCATGACTTGTATTAACCCCTACACGTGAAATGGTACATCCAATGTCGAGGATAGAAAGAAAAATAAAAAACAAGTGAAATAAATGCGAGGAGAAGATAGAGCGATGGAAGCATGGATCCGTGGGAATGGAGCGGAAAGCATGCCGGCACACATGCTGATCACATCATAGATGGCAAAAGCACATTCAGGAACTGCCCACTCTTACCAACACAAATTCAATCGTCTGAATTGCGGTTCTTTAATTTAATTAGAATGATCCATTATTCACAATTCATTCACTCAGATTGCTTGAGGTTGGCGTCTTATTGTATAAGAGTAACATTTCATCCTCCGAATTCAAAATTAAAGCTATCATCCTTGTTTCTCCTTTTTCTTGTATAGTTTGCTATCAACTAATTGTTGAGATATTCAAACATCATGAATTTTATATTGATTAATAATAGGTTAAGTGAAGTCTATATAAATGGAAGAACCTCTCTTATGATTTTGAATTGAGACATAATATCAGACTCACTTGATATGATAATGTGTTCATTTCGTCACGAGCTTCCCATGGACTAGCCTGACGGTGATATCAGAGTCTGGTTGGACTTGGGCTAGCTTAGTAATTGGCTAGAGACGGGTTAAGTACTTGAGTTCTTGATTATGAATGGTGATTTTACACTTGAGGGGAGATTTGTTTGGATATTCAAATGTGATTGGTTGATAATAGACTAATTGAAGTCTATATAAATGGAAGGATCCATAAACCAAATATCTTATAATTGTAAGTTAAGAGATGATGTCCGATTCATTTGATATGATGATATGTTCATCCCACGGGAGCTTTCTCTAAACCCGTGTGACACTTATCATCATGGATTATTATTGTAGTTTACAAGAAGTAGATTTATTTAGTTGATGGGAAAAGAATAGCGCAGAAGTTCTCTCTCTGCAGCATAACCAAAAAAAACATTTCATTTGCTCTCTTTTTTGCAATGGAAAATTTCCAAGATGTTCTATGGTATTAAACTTTCACTGCATTGTGGTCAAAATGAACTAAGTTTGTTATACCGTTCCTAATCCATAAACTATGCTTTGGGTTCAACAAGACAAGTTGCCTCTTCATTACTTTTTTGGCATTGTTACAATCGTATTTTCCAATCAAACACGGGTTTAGTTATGCCTTATTTAATAATCATGGTCAAGTTATGTCACTGAATAATGGATTGTCTCTCTCGTCCAAGGGCACTAGGCCAATTGTCCAATGACCTTCAAGAAACCAAGGCAGAATGAACTGTCATTAATCAATCATCGTCTTAATGATGCTTATCATACACATCTTGAAAGGCATTTAAAAAAAAAAAATTATACGAAAAGTTACTTTTAAAATTGTCGGTTAAGAGACCCACTAATTATTTTTAAAGAGTTCGTCTTAAAATGAATATGTTCAATTAGCTCATAAATGCCACGAAACCTGTCCCAAAAAAGTACGGCATTTACAAAAAAAATTCTTTTATACTCAAAATATTTTTCTACAAGCAATAAGATAATAATATTCACTAGTTTAAATTAGAAAAAATTATTCTCATTTACATGAGATTATTTTTTTTCCTACGTACCATTTGATATTTGTGTCATCTTTTTTTAGGTGATGGAGCCTATAAATTTATCTATATGACATGAGATAACTTATCTCCTTTAACATAAGATTAATAAAATTCTTTAAATTATACTCGTTTTGCTTATATATATTTCATACAAAATATCTTTTTTCATTGCAAAAAACACTGGCAACTATTACAATCCTGGAAATTGTTAAACTTCATTAGAAGCCTAAGCATGTAGATACGAAATTAGCTAACATGAAGAAGGATATTCTCACTACCAAATTTTTTCATTATTAACTTACTACCAATTTAATCACCATTAGATTAATATTTTCTCTCTCTTTAAATTTTTTTTAACATTCTCTCTCTTTAATCCAATGGTAATGTGATGGATAGTAAATTAGCAGTAAGAATTTTTGGTAGTTAGAATATCCTCTCTCAGTTAATATATGTACTTCTCCAAAATCATGTGTTACTTGGATGGCCCACCGACCATGTGACGGAGGTTTGCGCTATAAACCACATTACGAGGACGAAACTTTTTTCCATCCTATATATTCCTTTAAACAATTATATGTATACAACATATATTCAACAAAAACTTATTTTGCACGCCCATCGGTTCACAGAATAAAATAAAATCGAATTAAAGTAATGCAAAATTAAAGAGTTTCCATTGAATTTATTCTTCTTAGTTTCAGCTGAAAAAACAAGAGTGCGTGGCGGCCGCAACGTCGGCAACCGCCCAATAAGAACACACTTCAAAATCTCAATCCTAGCCATATCATGGCAATATAAATAACCTCCAGAGGCCATGGAATTTTTTTTGCGTGTGTCGAATATAATTTATACTTCAGTTGATTACAATTTTTTTTTTGAAAAAGATAAAAAATATTCAATATGACGAGAATTTTTATTTTTTTTAAAGTGGTAAAAAAATTATCAAATATATATAAATAAAAAATACCCGAGGTTTGGCTATAAACCACAATACGAGGACGAAACTTTCTTTCCATCCTATATATTCCTTTAAACAATTATATGTATACAACATATATTCAACAAAAACTTATTTTGGTATCGGTTCACATAATAAAATAAAATCGAATTAAAGTAATGCAAAATTAAAGAGTTTCCATTGAATTTATTCTTCTTTTTGTGGTTGGCCATTACTCCACGGCAATAAGATACTTCAAAATCTCAATCCTCTATTAGCATACGTTAAGTCTAACCTCCACTCACGGAATTTTTTGTGCGTGTGTCGAATGTATTCAATTCGGTACAATTTTTTTTTTTTTTTTGAAAAAGATAAAATATATATATATATATATATTATATATATATATATATATATATATATATAAATACCCACTTGGATATTCCTATAATACCAAAATTCTACTCCTACTCATGCTAGTGTGTATATTCACCTCAGCAACACGGCATTATTTAATTATGTATATTCTTCACCTCTCATCGTGTATGTCAATCTACATAACAGAGATATTGGAACTTTTTGTGGTTGGCCATTACTCCACGCCAGTGGTCTAGATCATATCCAATGTTAGATGAAAAGGAATTTTAACGTTAAAATATCTACATTAATTACCCCCATTAATAAATAGGGGACGCAACTTAAAAAGACACATCCAATGGGAGCACGTATTTATTATAAAAGTTAAGCTATATATATATATATATATATATATATATATATATATATATATATATATATATATGGGGGGTCAGGATCATTTTACACCAGTGTAAGTTACACTCTTAATTTTGACCATTGATTCCACTTATATCTAAGTGCTCTAATTTTTTAATAATGTGAGCCATTGGATACAAGTGGATCAATGATCAAGTTGAGTGTAAGACTTCAAACTCTTACACTGGTGTAAGAATATCTTGTCCATATATATGTGTCTGTCGAATAGAATCTTTTGATATCAAATTATAATTGTTAATTTCGGTTAACAGAACTTGTAATCTTTTAACACAATAAATTATAAGTGTGTCAAAAGATACTATCTCATATATATATATAAAGTATGATTATTTAATATTAGTGTAAATCATATTTTCAAACTTAATTATTAATCTCAGGGTTTGTTAGATACAAGTGAGTTCAGAAGTCAAAATTGAGTGTAAGCAATTTTTGTGTAGTGTGATATTATTTTTTTAATTAAGGAACTAAAATACAATTTATTTTTAAAAAAACCAAAATGATATATATATATATTTTTGGTGAATAACCAAAATGATATTATTTTCTACTACTGTAACACGAAAATGACGTCAAATTTTTTAAAATATCGAAAATTTAAGATTAAATCGTTCGAAGTTTAAAATAGAACCAATTGTATTCATTCACACATAAAAGGTCCAATAAATATATAAAATAGATTGAATTTATAAATATATCTCTTGATACATTTGAATCCATATATCTCAATTTAACATAAAAAATGTAATTTCGCATACCAATCGTGTTTATGCTGCTTTGTCTCCTCTACGCATTTCGTTTTATTCAAAATGAAAAAAATAAAACTATGTCATTGTCCATTACTTTTTAGTTAGATGAGCAAATAAAACACACCTTATAATGGATATCCTAATCATTTGGCATCACAAAACGTTATTGTTAAGAGGTTTAGCAAATTAAGCCGTATAAGAATTTACTTTATGTAACAAAAAAGTTGGGGTGGGGATTGAATAGCAAGGCAATATCAAGATAAAGACTTTTGTGTAATTGGCCCATTAATTAAATACTTTAAAATTATTGGACGACCATAATTTGCTGCTCAAATTAAAGTGAAGCCAATCATAGAGATTAGGTGCACGAGATCGAAAGCTATGTTCTTTTATTATGTATATGTCAAGCGGCTTTTTCGTTAGTGGAAGGGTCTCCATCTTATCATTAGTGAAAGTTCAATCTCTTTTATTTTCTGCCTCTATGTCCCTCCCTTGCTTTTTCTATCTCCCATTCGCGCATGTATACCCTTCAATATAAATCACATACAACCTTAAATAATATTTTTCATTAAGAAACCCAGAAATGAAGGTCAAGGATGGTTCTTGAGAGCATCAAACAGGGGATGCAGCTTTCTTTTGTTGACCTCCAAGCACAACCAGAGAAAGAAAAAAAAAAGCTATATTTTGAGAGTGTACAAGATAAAAGATCATTGACTACTGTATTAAATGGAGCCCATTTGAGCGAATCTTTACCAAAATTATGAGTCATTGACTGATTGTTAATCATCCAATTTAAAATTTACAAGCTTAAAGTCACAAAAGATAAGAAAGACTGTAGGTTAGTACGTACCATCATTTTTCTTTTTCTTTTTCACTTTTTTTTTTTTACTATACTGCAACATTGATATATGGCCAAAATCAGGAGAAGAAGAAATGACTCATGGAAATGTTTTTTTATTGATTACAAGTTACAACTTATGAGTGGCCACGTACACAGCCCATCATGCGTCTTCGGTAAAGATTAAGCGTTATGAATTTAAATAATTTGGATGAGATTATGAATTTGAAGTAGCTCATTATATGAATTTATATTAGGATAATAATGGGACAGACAATGTTTTGCAAGAAAGGCTTCATTTACAAGGTTAGATATAATTTCCCCATAACTTAAGTTTAGTCAAGGAGCCAGATCTCTCAGGGGAATATTAGCAATTATAAAATTAGTAACATAAATTTATTAAGAGCATCATCATTATTTATTTATTTATTTCTTAAATCCGTATCCACATACCTTACAATTAGCATCATATTGTTTCAGCGATTTATCTAAATAGTTGTAATTAAAGCAATTGAAACTTCCAACAAAACTATATTACCTAAACGGAAGTTTTTAGTACCAATGAAGCAAAACTACGAAAGTAAGAATTAGAAATAGAAAAGGCATACAAAGAGAAAAACAATTTTTTTTTGTTTTTTATTTTATTATAATTACATCAATAAATTAAAAGGCCGTTATATTTCATATAGCGGAAAATTGCTTGCCGTGGTGTGTCATGTTATGGTTTCAGTCTCTCTGCAAAAAGCAGGGGAACTTTGTCTTTGATATAACCTTTCCCAGACACTACGAAGTGATATTTCAAACAGCAATATTCTACTGGGTCAAAATTAAAGGCCCTTTACATCAATAAATTAAACCAGACCTTTTGTATTTCATATATTCTGAAAATTAAAGAAATTTGGTTTTAAATGGTCTCATGTTCCGTTATGGTTATAAGTATGAATATCTGGGTGTGGATCCTCTCATGTGTAAAAGTGGTCATGTGCTCATGTTATTTGATCACAACCACTCATTTAAAAACTATACAGTTTTCTCTCTCTTGTCTCATTATCAATGAGTGATTGTGATCAAATAACATGAGCACATTACCACTTTTTCACATGAGAGAATCCACTCTCATGAATCTCTAGCTTGTGCCTTTTTAAATCATCACCATACTTTGTCTTTGATGATCAATAACACTTTCTAAGTTTTTTAAATAAGAATTGTCGATATTTTTTCAAACAGCAATATTCTACATAACGGTTTTCAAAATTAAAGATGTATTGTTATCTATAAAAATAAATTAAAAAATGAAAGACACTCTTATTCTTCTACTTTTCTTGCAATTACTGATAGATCAAAATCAAATTTACCGTATAGGTATTGTAAATTCTGCTGGGTTATTATTCTTCTGTCTCATGTAATTGATATTCAGTCAGGGATGATGGTTAATTAAAAGCCTCTTTAAAATAGCAATTTTGAATTTCAAACTATTAACATTGCAAATAATGGGTTGCAATACATTTTTCCTGTAATAAACCTTAGGTCACGGGCTCACGGCCATCGTTTAAGTGAAATTTTATTCATGGTTAAAAAAAAACTTTGTTGTCATTGTATTTTTTAGTTTAAAATTTAAACAATTATACTTCAACAATAATAAATAATGAGCTTTGATTTTCTCATGTTGTATGAAAATTATTTTCTCATGTTGTGACTCAACTAGTTATGGATTCCACTTTTTTTTTTAAAAAAAAAATTGTACACAAACTGAAATGTCACAATATGAAAAAACAATTATCATGCAATATGAGAAATGTTTTTCCCATTATTGTATAATTCCTTTTAAGCTAAGTTCCCTCGACGCCCCGCATGCATATAAAAAGAAATATATAAATAAACCAAATAATACACAGGAATGATAATTTAATAATTCGTTTTCCAATTTTTTTTTTTGGTTCTTCTAAATAAGCGCAAGAAATTATTAAATAGCCTCTTTCCTACTAAGGAAAGGTATTTTTCAAAAAAAAATAAAAAAATGAAAGAAAGAAAGAAAGAAGAAAGGAAACATATAACTGTTTAGATGATTGGAATCATTGGATACTTTTATTGCTATAGACCTTTGGTTTTGAATATTAAAGTAGGCTTTGAAAATTACCACGAATTATCGGTTCATGGGTTAGATTATAAATGGGATATTTGTCGAGGGTAATCAATTTCTATTACAATTTGGTTTAACCACAGTTAGATTATGATTTTTACTCAAAGAAATTAATTAAACCATAATTTAGTGTTCTTACTTCTTACCCGATTAGTTTTTTTTTTTTTTTTTAAAATAATCTTGTTTGTATTTTGGAAGAACATTGAAAATTTCAAGGACAAACTCAAGGTTTATCATTTACTAATTCGGTACAAATGGTTGAAATTGGGGGGATGTGTAATCAAACCACACAACAAATGATGATATCTAATTTTTTTTGGGTTTAATATTTCTTATATTATATGAGATAAATTTAGGTCGTGGGACTCATATGGACTAATATGAGGAGTAAAAAAAAAGAAAAACTTGGACACCACGCACTTTTATATATATATATATATATATAGGAAAAGTGTGTATCTTTTTAAAGGATGTAAAGTTGTGTCATTTTAAGTGAGAGAAAAAGATATATAAGGGAGAGAGAGAGAAAAATATAAAATATATAAAGATAGTGGTCCCACCTCAAATATTTTTTGTTCTCTCTCTATATATATATATATAAGCATGTTATATTTTCAAATTTTTTTGTTTACAAATTGCATGGTGTAATTTGTAAAAAAATTCAATTTTTTTTTATAAACATATCCTTCCCTCTATATATATATATATATATATATATTGGAAAAATATTTTCTCATATTGCATGAGAATTCAACTCTCATGTTAATGACCTTTCGATTTACGTGCAAAACTTTTCTTTTCTTTTTCTTTTTTTAATAAATATGGTGTCCACATTGAATTATCACGTAACACGAGAAAATTAAATCCTAAACATTAAACCCTTTTTTGGTAGGTGAAAGCTAAATTTTTTACTTACGGTCATTCTCTCTCTCTCATCTCTGTTTCTCTCCCTGTCTGCATGCATGTGATATAAGCGAGAAAAAGTGGGAGGTATCTATGATTACTAGCCAATAGAGCCACCACGGACCCATATACGTTGGGCGTGTATGTAGAAGCTTACTTAATCAGTTTTGCAAGCTCATAGGTTATGCTCTGGGCAAGTCAAAAAGTTGAAGACATCATTCACCTAACCTAAACTACCTCACCCCCTAAAAAAGAAAAGAATAACCCATCAAATAATTGCTTAATTTGGTTTTGTGCAATGAACTGATACGTGGTGATAAGAGAGCACGATCTATTCGCTGTTCGAGGGAGTGGGAATAATAAATACATATATTCCCCACTTCAAGCACGTTGAAATCGTGCTTCCTCAATTTTTAAGTAATGATCAATTGAGCTAAATGGCTAGGTTCGATTAGGTAATTGTCTCTTAAATGTTAGATATACATTCTGGCAATTACGAATTTGGTTTAGCTGTTATCTCAGATATTGGACAATCAAATCTATGATCAGTAATAATATTTGTCATCTTCAGCAAAATAATTAGAAACACATGAAACTGGTTGGGGGTAGCTTTAGCTGTTATCTCTCGAGCGCGCGCTAGGATGTCACTGTTATGCAATTTCATCAACAAAAAGTAACACCACGCCACCACCCATGTTCTGTGGACAGTCTTTTCCAAAAGGCTAAAAGCTTATTCCTAATTTGTCCACTACATGACAAATTTAATTTCAGCACGCTTATTATCCCTCGGTCAATCCATTTACACATTGTTTGACAATCTGGATGATGAAGTGTAATTTATTTATTTTTAATAGGGAAAAATTATTCTTATGTTATATGAGATTAATTTTCTCTGCTACACACATTTCGATAACTGTGCCATCTTTTTCTATTTTTTATTTTATTTATTTTTTAAGATGGTGGAGCCTATAAATTTATCTCTATAACATGAGATAACTATCTCCTTTAATATGAGATTAATAAAACCCTTTTTAATACCAATGTCAATTATCATTTTGAGACAAATAGGTTTTCGTAAAGTTTAATTCAGCCGACTAATTTTGAGTGTGGTACATATTAAGAATCAAAATGTTATTTCTCTCCATAATATGATATTGATGAGAATGGAACTAACATCCTTCTCTAGTAACTTAACTCTCTTAGATGAACGGAACTAATGTAAGTCTTTGTTCATGTGTTCAATTCATTCCATGCTTCTCTCTTTCTTGTTTCCCTTTTCTATATATCCCACGTAATGAGGGATTTTTAATCTTTTTTATTAATTTACAGATAGAGGGAGAAATGGTATGGAATCTTCCAAGTTTGTATCATATTATATGTGGTACATAAAGTAGTTAATGGGTAACATCACTTGTTATAATTGTATGTTTTGGGACCACACATGAGTGACTCTTATATCTCCCCTATACACACAAATTTTTTAAAAAGGAAATAATAGAAAACAAAAATACGAAAAGGAAGGATGTGATAAATTAAAGCTGTAGCTGCGAGTAATCAATTTCATATGTAGATTTTTATGCAGTATTTATCATGGTCCTGTGAAGCTTTTGTGTTCATTGAAACGCCAGTGTGGTCCAACCTGAGGTGGATCGGAAATTTGATGGCTGTGATTCATGGACTAAGCTACTTTTGGACTTTAATGGACCACTGGTAAAGAGGACCACTCATCCAAGGACTAAACTGTCAAACTCTTATTTGCCTTCGTTTGTTGGGGAACTTCTGGTGATATATTAACTAGTTGGTAAGCCTTATACTAGATTCATTTCCTATGCAAAGGCCCAACTCGGGAGAGAATTATATTTACAAACATTATGTAATCTCCAAAATACATTAGGTTATATTATGTACGGAAATATATTAGGTTACATTATGTAGTTACGAGAGTACATAATATAGTCTACAAAAATTCATAATTTTTTTTTTTATAAACGAATCATTCCCTTTGTTCTTAATAACATGCTTTGACGAAAAGAACCAAAGTAATATATGGGATTTTAATATAATTAATTCTGTTGTGTTTGTTTGAACTTCAGTTCCATTTTTGTTTTGTTTTTTCTTGTATTTTGAAGTTCATGTCCAACTGCTTGATATAAAGTGGGAAACCAGAAGCATCGCTATAAATCTTTGGTAACGTAGGATGCACATGTTTTCGTTGGCACGTCAAGAACTTTCACTTTCCTTTTCTCAACTCTCATGGATATTTTTTTTTTAATTGAAATGGGTCATTGTTTGGTCTATGAATATTTAACGAACATTTCTTTTGGTCCTTACACATCCTTTTCTCTATCCATAAATATATATTTCTCCATTTTTTGCCAGCCTAGTCAAGTAAAAGTTTGATAATATGCTTCTGAAAAATCCGAAGCTATCTTCTATGTGAAACCCATATATAAAACTTCAATAGTATAGCACCGAAGGTCCATTATGATTTATAAAAAGATAACCAATTGTACATGCTATTGGCCATTTCATCATTTACAAAATGAGAAGGAATTAACAAATAGAAATCAATCTGGTAAATTTTTATTCTTTTACATAAAATATATAATGGTGGATTCTACATAAAAAAATATACGATTATATATTGAATATTAAAACTAGCATTTTAATTAATGTCATCAGTTAATTAATCTCATTATAATGATCAAAATGATCTTGAACTTGTTTGCTTAAAAATATGGGTGGAAATTTTAGTGATTGATTTTTTTTTCATACCAATTAGTTTAAAATTTCACTTGTTTTTCAAAGAAGAGCATAAAAAAATATTCTTGACCCAAAGATACTGGGCCTTTGTAGGTCCATTTTTAGGTATGTCAGTGGGTCCATATAATTCATTGGGTCTGAAAGTTGGGCCTAACAAAGTGAGAAGGCCCAATGAAGGTCACATACGACGACGTCGCAGCAACTTTCTCTTCTTCGATCTCCTATTTAAAAGGAAGCCTCTCACTCGCACAGCTTCAATGTCATGAACCCTAATTGTCTTCGTCGTTTCTTGCAATTCTTTGCCAGACACCAAACTGGGAAAATTATTTGTGTCAAAGATCTCTAATTTTGTATTTGTTGTCGACGACATGCGTAGTATTTGGTTTTGAACGAATAGGCTTATGATTATGAAATCGGAAAAGGAATACATGATTTTTATTTTGTTTGTTCTATTTTTATTTTATTTTTCAAATTTTAGGAGTGAATTAAACTGAGTTGAAGTGATTGATTATAAGGAGTAGCTGATGATGAGAGTATTATTGGCATGAGCAGTGACAATATTTTGCGCACCGTGTTGTTTACAGACATGGGTTGTTGTTGCGATGAAGAATGTGCCATCATGCTAATCTGAGGCTCTCTATTTACACCTTAGATTCTTGTTTCAATTGTTTGGATTTCTGGATATTGGCGGACCAAAAATGGTGTTTATTTTTTTTTTTTTTAATATTTACTAGCTCGTTCCATAAGCTTATGCTTTATGTGGTTCTTTGAAGTTAATCATTGTGATGCTGGACTCGGGACTGTGGATTTCATTCACTTCAAAGTTCTAATCTCATTGAATCGTGATCTGAATTTTGAAACACAAACAATTAAAATGGAATTATCTGAGGGGCATCAACATCAAAATATTAAAAACTCAAAGACTTACTTATTCACAGGAATGGACCAACAACAAGGGTCCCGAGCCCAGCTCATAGGAACTGACGATAACTCTGAATTAACTTATTTGGGCTTGGGCTTCAAAATCTTTCTCCTTTATGTTTGTTACATAACGTCTTATCAGCAACAAAAAGCGGTCTTTCATAATTTTCATTTCGTATAATTAGACGGGCGGAGCGTAAAGAAGTGTTTTTTTAATGAACATGTGAGTGTGAAATGGTGAAAATCATTTTGTGGTATTTCCGTATCATTTGATAGACGTGTTGGAACAGAACATAAAATTAGAGTGTTACTTTATATTTAGTATATTTTGCGAATAAAATAGAACAATACAAAGTGGTAAAAATTAAATTCATTTTGGTTTCACCAAAAAGGACGAAATAATAGACAAATTTTGATTCCGTTAAGAAGGGCTGTCAATGAGAAGCTTGGTCGCTACCTTACTGAGTCTAAAAATGAGAAGGAAGGAGAGACTGAGCTTGTATAATAGTATTGGGCTATTGGAATATCCCTTTATATATTCACATTAACGGTTGATTTTCATTTATATAATGGTTTTGATTTTTAAAATTAAAAATTAATGAATGAATTTGATCCAATAAATCATAACTGTCATATACACAAAAATCTTAAGATTCAATGTTAAATTTATTATTCTTTACACCGATGTAATTTGATCTATCCTTCTATTTTATGTTTAATTGAGGTAAAAAATTAATATATTTATGATAAAAAAATAAAAAATAAAAAAAAATCATGGAGTTCGTATGCACGCCACCTTTAAGTTTAACCAGTTTTTTTACAAGTGAATTCAGAAATCTCAAGCTGGTGTGATTAATGATCTAATATTATGATTTAATCTTATACTAAATAAATTTAGTTCAATTGAGTCGCTTCATGGTGACAATTATGAATTCAACTCACTCCGTCACTCAACAATTGGTCAATTATGCCATTTGATTGGCCGTTGCACATTAAAGTATATTTCCCGAGCGCTGAAGTTCAGATAAGATAACCTTCTATCTGTGTGTACAGATCATAATGAAATAAGACTATTGACTTCAAATTGATAGGGGTATCCCTAGCAATTTTTTTTTTTTTTGGGTTTGATTCGTAGGTTTGAAAGGTAGCTATAGCCATGGCTTTGACAGACAGTTTTGGTTTGTCGTTAAATGTTGTTGGCATCAAATAATGGTAATTGGAAAAGCGTACAATTCAATCACTTAAGTTAGTTGTTGAATGTTACAGCCTCTATATAGGAGCGAGTTTTGTAGGGTTGTGCTCATCACACATCGAAGATCAAGAGGAATAAGTGCTGCTTTCAAATTTCAATTAATAGCTTTTGCCCTTTGGCTTCATTGTTGTGCTGTGAAGCTCTTTCTCCCTTCGTCCTCGATCTGTTGTGGTGTTTGGCATTGTAAAGAGGTAGCCACTTAGCCATGGGACCTGGCGGACCAGGTGGTGGTGGCGGTCCTGGAGGACCTGGCGGACCGGGAGGACCTGGTTGGGGTCCTGGACCGGGCGGACCTGGAGGACCTGGTTGGGGTCCTGGACCGGGCGGACCTGGAGGACCTGGTTGGGGTCCTGGACCGGGTGGACCGGGCGGACCGGGTTGGGGTCCTGGACCTGGCGGACCTGGTTGGGGTCCTGGTCCTGGCTTTGGTGGACCGGGTTTCTTTGGACCTGGTGGTTGTTTTGGTGGTTTTGCTAATGGTTTATGCAGCCTCGTATCTTCATGGTGAGTAATAATCAAATGTAACGTGAAGGCATTTATTTTATTTTTTAATGGATGCATAACGTGAAGCTAATGTTTTATTTTTATCATGTAACTTGATATAACATCATTTTCCTACACACATTAAAGAGGTGGGGTCCACATATTTTTCTTTCTCTTTCATCATTCCACTTTCTCTCTCCTTTTTGTTGTGTGTGTTGGAAACAACACTTAAATCATGTAACATAATATTAATAAAACTCATTATTTTATGGGTTTGCATTTTATCATTTAACATGACCACAGAAAATTTCCTACACACACAACATTTTGTGGGACCCGCATGTTTTTTTAAAAAAAAAACTATGGCACGCAAAATGAATCTCTATAATATAACAGAATCACTTTTACTACAACCTAACTCTTATAAAAACCTTACTTTATTTATTTATGTAGAAACTCCTATGATAATATGCACATTCATTAATTATTTTCATCTTGGAGCTGATTCTAAATTATAATTCCTCTTAACGGGGGATATGCAGCTTCTACTGCTTGTGCTGTTGTTGGTTGTTCCAAGATTGCTTCGGTGGTCCACGAGGCCCAGGCCCAGGCCCAGGTGGGCCACCTCCTTTCTGATAACAGATTTACCTTTCTCGCCTATGTTGCCTGCACTGCTATGTGGATCAGTAAAGTTGAAGCCCATGTTCATTGTTCATTTTGGTGGTTCCTTCATTCTACCTTTGTTGCTTAAACTAGGAAAGCACTTCTTTTTAACCGTATGTAATGTAAGGCTATTGTTATTATATGTCTTACTTATAATAAATCTACATTTTCATTACTATTTAAAGGATCTTGAACAATGATCATGATTTTAAGTCAATGTTTTGATTGTTCTGGAAAATCATAATTACAAAAAAAATAAAAATGAAAAAATCCTTTTCTTTCCATCATTTTAATCAATGCTTTGTGAACAACTGATAGATTTCTGTCTTTTGATATGAATTTCACTTGTTGATAGTATCTCATGAGGAATTACCCATCACTCGGACCAAAACATAATGACAAAACCATAAGTTATTTTCACAGCTCTTAAATTTATTATTTTTGAAAAAAAAAAGTATTAAACTAATCTCGCTTCTTATCCTATCTTTCTCTTTCTTCTCCAAAAGAAAGGTGTAAGGAAAGATGTATATAGATTTATAATTTAGGCATAAAAATAAGGTTAAATGTTTTAGAAAGATGTTACAAAAAAAAAATGTTATAGAAAGATATAGCAAACCACCATTATTGTTGGCGAAATAATAGTGAAATGCACACAAGCTAAAATTACAGCTAAATTTCGTTTGGAACATTACTGTGATACCCATTTTTTTATTCTTGGGTACAGTAGTTAGGGTCATTTATTAATGATTTCATTGACTCACAGTTACATTTAATAGAATTTTAAATATCTATTATAAAATTAACATTTAATAAATATTTGACAATTTAGTGAATATCATAACAACAACGGAAATCAAGCATCTGTACCAAAAAAAAAAAAGAAATCAAGCATAAATTGCAATAACCCAATCTCTTTCCCTTTTATCATGGAGGGTGGTAGTTGGAAAAAAATTACTACAATCATATTATTTAAAAATTATTTACCAAAATAATATGATTTAACTATTTTTAATCATATATATCCCACAATTGGGACATGTGTTATTATCATATATCTGACATATGTCATGTGAGTAGGACATGCCTCATTTTATGTATATATTTTTATTAATTTTTTCTTTAACAATTTTCACTGATTAATCGTCAAAAAATTTATGTATACAAATAACACCAAGAAATAATTTAAATCTATTACGAATAGCAATTGTAGCTCTATATTAAATAATTAGGCAAACGTAACATAACACTCCATTTTTTCAAAAGAAATAAAATCAATAAATACAATCACACACAAAAAATTATAAAAAAATTTGGGCATGAATTTCACTTATGTTTGAAACACACAATAAACAATTATGGTCAGCAACGACAAAAAAATTACTCTTTTACAAAATTCAAAAATGTAAATCAATTTTTTCCTTAGCGAGCCGACAATATAATCACAAATGCATTTTCCAAGAACATGTATCCCTAAAATATTGAGAAAGGAACGAAACATCATACCTTAACGCAGAATAGGTTGGCTTGGTTCCGGGTGGTGAGTTGGAATAAGAAAAAAAAAAGTTAGAAGAAAATCTTAATTGAAAAAAGATGGAAGAAGAAGAAAAAATTAAAATGAAAACAATCTGTTATCTGTTCACACACGTAAAATAACTCCAAATCTTCGTTTATTATCATTTTTATAATTTCAGTAGGGTCAACTTACAATTTTAACTAAGGCGTAATTATAATTACTTATATAATTATATATAATAAAAAAATTATTGAAATATAACCGGTGGTGAGGCCTACTTAAGTTTATCTGTTTCAATGTAGATCTTGTCATTTGTTTTTCACATTGATTGATAAGAAAGAAATTGGGATTAAACTAAAAGTTATAACAGAGATGGTTTTACTAGTTAAACAAAAAGCGGGAAAGATGTAAAACAATTAGAATTCGTCACCACCTACGTAAGATGCAAAATCATTTCAAAAGCAGAATTATTAGACTCGGATTTATGATCGACTTGGTTCAATGGATAAACCATGTAAACTGAATTAATAAAAAAAAATATTTTGAATAAGATAATATAGGGTAATAGAACTATCAGGATATTTGTTACATGGACACAATATTTGTGGGGTTCATCAATATATATATATGGGTTATATATATATATATATATATATATATATATATGACAATTAACTCTCTTACGACATGAGAAAATGTTTTCCCTATATATATATATATATAGGAAAAACATGAGAAAATTTTACATGAGAAAATTTTCTCATGTTACACACTCAATGTATAAGTGGGGTTTACAAAAAAGTGAAAAGATAAAAAAAAAAATGAGACTCACCTTTTAATTGTATGTGTAACTTAAATTTTTTTCATGTAAAATGAGAAAAGATTAACCATATATATATATATTGAAAAAAACAATTTAATAAAATAATGCATTTGTGTCTGTAGGAATGGGAATGGCGGTCCTGAAAGAGGACTATCACAAAACCCAATAATATATGGTTTAAAGTTTCTAAGTTATTTTAAATAATTTTATGTAATATTCATTAAAATATACACATAAAATTTTATAGCCCATATTTTTTTCACATGAATCCATCACACATTTTTGTGTGTATATTTTAATGAATATTAGATAAAATTATCTAAATTAATTTTAGAAACTTTTAACCCAATAATACATAACAAGATATTATAAAGATAAAAAATATTACTACTATCCATAATAGTTAAAATTTTGATTTAAATTTACGATTTTATGATTTTTTTAATCAAAATAAGTTCGTCAAAATTCTAAACATTTTTAGATTTTTACAATTTTTTATGATTTTTTTTTTTACGTTAAGATATTATATTTTTTTATCTTCATAAAATCTTAATTTTAACTACCATGCTGCCTTACTGTACACACAGCTTTATCCGTCACTTCCTTCAATCTTTCCTTTGCTGTCACTTATCCGTTAGAACTTTTTCATTAATTCACAAAACGAGTTTTTGTCAAGGCTTGCTCCTTAAGCAAGTGTTAAGGAAAAAAAGAATTCGGCTTATCTAAATTAACATAAGATAATAAAATAGTTGAACATTTTTTATTATTTTTCAAGTGAATTAAATTTCTAAATGAATAAAAATAACTATTTAAAAATATTAAATACATTTTTTTGGTGAAATAAAATATTAAATATTTAAGATTTTAAACAATTGTATTTAATATTAATTACCGGATGAACAAGTTTATCCAAATACAATTCCAAGATTGAAAATGAAAGTAACGTGAATGACAATTTCAATTACGAATCTGACCGTTGTATCAAAATCTTTTCTATTAGCAATCTGCACGCTCCATCGCGTTTCTAATCAATGATCCATTACACATGGTCACATGACTCACATCCATGTATTCTGGAATATTTATTATACATGATATGATGATCTTATTAGTTATTAATTTGGACTAAAAGTCAAATCATTTTCTTAATTATGATATCATGATCTTATCGTAGTTTTGATTTGAACATCCTGTCAATTTATATTTTTTTAAAAAGGTAGTGAAAATTCTGATTTGAATTCAACTCAATATATCAACTAACGTTAAGTAATAGATATATTTTGAGGAATATATAATTATAATAAATAAAAAAAATTCTCTGTTCACTATCAAATACACGTGTTTGAATATGATAGGGGGAGACTTCAGAATGGAGAAAAGAAAAAAATTCAAAATCTGAAAGAACAGTATTTATGGTACATCTTCCCTCTCTTTGTCCCTGTAGTGTATAGTGGACACTACTCCGCCGCAGTTGCAGAGTACAAACATTCACATAGAGACTCTGATTTAGTGTGTATGTGTGTGTGTGGCTGTTGAGTGGGGTTAGAAAACGAAGCCCTTTCTTAGCTTGCACCTTAAAACCACTCACTCTCACGAGTTAAATCAGGTAGCTTTCTTCTTTCTTCGTTTGCATATTCATTTGTTTAATGGGCACTGTAAAGATTGAGTCTTTTGTCCCATCGGTGACGGTTTGCGGCGTGTTAATCTTCTGGGATAACCTCAAAACAATGAAATCTAGAAAAAATCACTCGAAATTTATGCGCCTGATGTGGGTTTCTCTGTATTTTGAATTCTTTTGTCCTTTTTGATTCTACCCGTCTCTCTCTCTTTTCTTTCTCTGTTTCTAGATTTCATTTTTGGTTTTTGTATTATTAGCAGTGTTGAAATAACGAGAATGACCTTATTCTATGATGTTGTTATGTAATTGTGTGCTACTGTGCTGTGTTGAAAAAAACGAAGAGGCAGTGTCAGTCTCTTAGTCGGTGCATTTATTTGTTCCTTTTCATGCAAATTCTGATAAGTGTTGTGTTTTTCATTCTTATCTTCTCGCTACAAGCTTTTTTAAAATTATGTGATTTTGTTTATCAAAAATAAAAATAAAAATGATGTTATTTAGACTTGCTGCTGCTAGTATTGATGGTTATGCTTCTCAAATTTTCGATTGGGGAATTCAAGGTTCTTTTTTGTTGTTTTGTTACATGTTTTTTAATACATAGGCTCTTGGGGATAGCCAAGAAAAGAGTGAAGGAGAAGATGGTTGGAATGATGAAGAATCAACCGTCACACTGGTGGTGGCTTGATAGCCACACTAACACTAAACGATCCCCATGGCTTCAATCCACTATAGCTGGTATGCATTTCCTTCTTATCAATTTGCTACAAGAATTTCTTTTTCTATTACCCAGCAGCACCTTATATACCCACATGAAACTAGGATTGACATATGACAAGCTTTCATTTTTTTTTGTATGAATATTAAAAAAAATTATTGTCATGCATTATTTTTACTTACTCTACAATTAAATGGCTCGATTGATTGTGATTTGCAATGTATTGTCCAATATCAATGGTTTATGGTTAATGTGCATTCAATGATGCTTTCATTGCATGAAGATTGATGTTGGTTGGACTTGCCCCCGTAACAAATAACAATAGCATAGCATTTGAATGTCTCTGGCCCACCAAACCTTCTCTTTGTTATTTCCCTTCAACGATTTCTCCCAAGTAGACCCATAAATTCTCTTCATCAATTGTTAAAAGTTTTGTAACCGCGGAGAAATGAAAAATTATTGAGGCAAACCACCCCTTCTCCAAGAAGGTACTGTCTTAATATAAGTAGAGAAATACTAGTGTGAAAACATAAAAAGGTCATGGGCCACCATTATGATTTATATGAGTGTTACTTTTCAAGTTCATTTTTTTTCCCTACCTTTATTCCTATGGATTTAGCCGTTGGACCAACCTGTGTTTGGTTTCTTTATGACCTATATCCGGAATGTAGACCATTTTAAGGTTGAAATGTGATTATATTATGTAATTTCTATTGAATTTGGGAATTATGGATGAAATCATAATTTCTAATATTCACCCTTAAACATCAAGGTGGCAAAGTTGAAAAAAAATTTGGTTTAGAGATCCACCTCAGAGAGGTGGGTAGCCTTAACCGATGCGTTAACAAGGAAGCTCGAAAGCTGTTCCCGACCCTGTCAGGGGAGATGCCAACCATCTCTCCTTTCTACGAACACGGCTTCTGACGCTTCTGTTAACTTTATAAAGGGGAAGCTGGTCTTATAACTATCCCATGTGGGACTAACACAAGCATATATGCAACAGCCACACAATACTCACATACTATATTTCTCGACGCAGTTATCAATATTGTTTTCATTTATCATTCTCGCATAGATATGTTTGTGACTATTATTGTTGAACAGAAAATTTCTGCGATATATTGTCCATAATAGAAAAATAGGAACATCAGTGTGAAAACATAGAAAGGTTATGGGCCATCGTTATGGTTTATTTCAGTGTACTTTTGAAGTACCTTTTACTCTATGGATTTAGCCGTTGGAGCAACCTGTGTTTGGTTTTGTTATGACTTATATCCGGTATTTGACCTTTTTGTGTACATCATTATTGTTGATCAAACTAATGTGTGATTGTCTTTTGCAGTGCTAAACGAGAAGACAAAGGCAATGTTAACATTAATTGAAGAAGATGCAGATTCCTTTGCAAAACGTGCAGAGATGTATTACAAGAAGCGACCAGAGCTTGTGAGCATGGTTGAAGATTTCTATAGGACACACCGTTCACTAGCTGAGCGGTATGATCAAGTCAAACCTGACACCACAGGGGGGTCACCTTTTGCTTCAGCCAAGTATCAATTAGGGAAGTTGATGGGTTTTTCAGATAATGGTTATGATACCTATTCTGAGCATTGTGATGTAGACGAGTCTGTGGAATCTGAAGTTGATGATCCTGAGCTGGAGGAAGAAGAGGGGACTAATAAATTTCTTGACTGCACAATTGAAAAGAAAGTTTCTTTTGTGGCTGCTACGGATGATGAAGTTATGAGGCTGAGAGATGAAGTTAAGAGACTCAATGAAGAGAGCAAGGCTCATAGGGACCAACTCAAGCAGAAAGATACCATTTGTTATGAAGTAATGATGTTGAGGGGAGAAGTAGAAAGACTTAGAGAAGAGAATGAGGCACAGAAGGAACAGCTCAAGCAGAAGGATGAAGAGAAAATAGAGGTGATAAGACACCTGAGTTTAGCAATTGATATGATGAAGCAGGAGAATGTAAAGATGAGAAACTTCATCATTGCTAAGGAGTCTACCAAGAAATGGAAGAACCCATTTGAGTTCAACAAACTCATGGGAGCTTTTTCAGTTAAGTTGTTCAATGGGACTCCAAGGAATCAGCCCAGTGTTGAGCTCTCTAGATGTGGTTTATAAAGTTAGCAAATGGCTTTATTATGTACAAGAGTGGGATAGTAACCATTTTGCCACGCTTGGCCAAAATATTTACCAACCGTCATGTTAACAGTAAATTTTTCCAGAATGTCACGTGGCATAATTCGCTACATTGTGTAGTGAATTATGCTTGTAAATAATTCGCTACACAGTATAATGAATTATGCCATGTCAGGCTGTACATTCAGCAAAAAATAACACGTGTCAAGCAGGCAGTAATTCGCTATACTATGTAGCGAATTATGTTTGGATTACTGCCTGCTTAACACGTGTCATTACTACTGATTGTGCAGCTTGACATGGCATAATTCGTTACATTGTATAGCGAATCATTTGCAAGCATACGTGTCATTATAAAAAAATTTACTGTTAACGTGATAGATAAATATTTTGGCCGGGCATAACAAAATTTTCACTGTTCGTCCTATAAAGATGTCTATATTTATGTTAGGTACTCACCCAAGTAAACTAAGCTATAAATCTTTATGTCCCTAGTGCTAGATTCCTAGTGTGCGTACTTACAATATTTATGTTTTGTGTGCCCTTTCCTTAGCGAGTTGCTTCCATTCCGATGTCACAATTTTTTTATTACTTGCAAATACAAAATGCGTACGAAGCAGAGCCATCAAAAAGTTCTGTATAGCATATTCAACATCATATTCTGGAGAGCATTTTCAGTACTTGATACTGATCGGGTATATTCTAGGGAATATATAATATAAAGTATTAATTTTTTTTTCTCTTTTAAAAAAATATCAACTAATATGGTGTATTTCCATTGGTCCGTTGTAAATTGTAATTACGATATTTTTTCCCATATTCTTTATGATTGGGACTTGGTAATATCATAGTGGAAATCAAAGGTGGTCCTGCTTCAGTTTTCACAAAAATAGAGAGAGGTGGTCCTACTTCTGAAATTCCAGACGACACCAAATTCCATTATCTTGCATTTCATAAACATAGGACACGTAAAGACATCATCCGATTACACATGTACCATAATAGGCCTCTTGTACATATATGGACACACCGTTACAATCCAGATCTGGGCCATAAAAAGACAAGATCACCGATTTGCAATTTAATGGATTTCATTTTTTTTTAAAATATAAAGGTGAAAATTAAACATTTAATCTAATATAAATGATCAAAATCTCTCACTACTATAAGATCAATCTTAGTGATTTAATGAAATTAATCTTATATCACACAAAAATAAACGTTGTATTTTAGTCGGACGTTTTGATATATATGATATGCTACTTTAATTTTTTTTTTTTAAATAATAACTGTTTGTAATACAGTATAATTAATTCTATTATAAAACTAGACTGTTTTTATTAAAATACATTACTCATTTTTTTTAAAAAAAATACAATTATACTAAAGACTAAATATCTAAAATGAGAATAAAATTAAACACAATATTTCATTTAAATATATATTTTGTGCAATAAACTATTGTTTTATGAACGTGTAACTTTAGATATTTTTAGTATTTCAAATTAAAAGTAATGTATCAAAAGTAATATTAGCAAAGACAAAGTGGAGAGTGAACCTGGAAGACTTCTATATATATATATATATATATATATTGGACTGTACCAGCATTTGAACTAGGACCATTATGGTGTTGTGCTGTCCTCCAACAAGCAACAACTACCATATTGCCCATGAATGCTAGTGAAGACTTCTATTTTTTTAACGATAACGTTTTTGGTATATGCATTGAGAGAAACTTTTAAGTTTGAATCATGAAGTATAACAAACCTGTTTTCTCCATATGGCAACCCTTCAACCACACAAAGTAAGATATATCCAATGGTAATGGAAAGTAATCATCTTATGTGACTAAAAAAAATAATAATAGAACAAAAACCAGAGAGAAAACAGAAAAGAAAAAATAGACAAGGAAGGAACACAATGAAGGAAGCATCAGTGATAATCATCGGAGCTGGAACTTCTGGCTTAGCCACTGCTGCGTGCTTAACCAAGCAATCCATACCTTATATCATCCTTGAGAGAGAAGACTGTTTTGCTTCTCTGTGGCAGAAATACACCTATGATCGTCTTCATCTTCATCTAAGAAAGCAAGTTTGTGAGCTACCCCACTTTCCATTTCCTGCGTCTTATCCTCACTATGTACCTAGGAAGCAATTCATAGAGTACTTAGACAACTACGTGAAGCACTTCAAGATCAACCCTTTGTACCAGAGAGCCGTGGAGCTAGCTCAATATGATGATGATGAGAAATGGAGGGTCATGGCTAAGAATAGGACCTCTGGTCATGTTGAGGAATATGCTGGAAGGTTCTTGGTGGTGGCTAGTGGCGAAACTGCTGAACCTAATGTTCCTGAGGTTGAAGGGTTAGGGAGTTTCAAAGGGAAAGTGCTTCATTCAACAGGGTATAAAGATGGGAAAGAGTTTAAAGATGAGCATGTTCTGGTTGTTGGTTCTGGCAATTCTGGCATGGAGATTGCATTAGACTTGGCCAATTTTGGTGCCAAACCTTCCATTATTGCTAGAAGCCCGGTACTTAGTTAATTTGTTATATATGTATGATTAGAATATGGGATAGCTTATGCTATCTATCATTTTTTTTCCTACCTTTACTTAGAATCCAAAGAGGAGAGAGAAAGACAAATCTTAATTAAGATTCTGATCTAAGGTTTTTTAGAGTGGTAGACAGAAAAAAAGTAGGTAGAATAACTTATTGATTAGAAAATATATATATATATATATATATATATATATATATGGATATGATTAACTTACACCGGTGTAAGAATAATAAATCTTACACCAGATCTTAGCCGTTGATTTTCGTGGATCTTAACCGTTGATTTCCGTGCATCTAAGGGTTGAGAATTATTGGGAATTAAAAATTAATTAATGAGTGAGACATAATAAATCTTAATCGTTAAATGCAGAAAATCAATGGTTAAGATTTGGTGTAAGATTTATTATTCTTACACTGGTGTAAAATGATCCTGCCTCGTGTATATATATATATATATATATATATATATATATATATATATATATATATAGGGGTAAACATTTCTCCAGCAGCTTGAGATAAGTTTATCTCCGGCTAGCCCCAAAACTATTAATGAAGGGTGTTTCAGTAAAATGTATATGATATAAAAATAAATAAAATTACAAAAGCACCCTTCATTAATTCACCTAAAATTACATAAACACCCTTCATTAATCAAAACGATGTAGTTTTGGAGCTAGCTGTATATAAGATCTGGTGTATATATGGGATAGGATCATTTGACACCGGGGCCAAAGTTTGAAATTTGACACCAAATCTCAACCATTAATTTCCGCCGATCAACTGTTGTCATTTATTGGAATTGATAATTAATATATATATATATATATATATATATATATATAGTCAGGATTCCACACAGATGGTTGGCCAGCAGGGGTCTGGACATCTTTCTCCAACAGATTTTGCAGCTCAGACGGTTGAATCAAAAGAAGGTAGACACCAAGGTGCTTGGAAAGAGCATCCTTTGCTAGCCAATCAGCACAGCTATTAGCTTCTCTGTTTGTGAAAGAAAGAGCAGTCATCCAATTTCTTTCCATAAAAGCTCGAATCCTAACTACCAGGGGCAGTTGTCGAGCATCTTTCCCATTAGAAGAAAGCAAGTTGATTGCTTGAGAGGAGTCACTCTCAACAATCACTTTGGAGTAAGCTGCCAAGCTAATCGAGAATGGAGAATAGCCCACAGCTCAGCATGAAGAGGAGAGCAAGAACCAAGGAAAGATTGAAAGCCACCAACCCAAACACCATCCTTGTTTCTCAAGAGACCTCCACAAGCTGCTCTCTTAGAAGAAACGGCTCCATCAACATTTAATTTAAGCCAATTCACCTCTGGCCGAATCCAATGAGTGGGAGTCCTGATGCTAAAGGATCTGGAGGTTGGGCTGAGCACCTGTTTAGCATTAGACAAAACCACCCAATTTCTTTGAATCTCACCAGTCACATTATCAGGCATCTTGAAATCTTGTTCATGGCAATCTTTATCAAACTTTGACACTAGTGTCAAAGAATCTTACCCCTATATATATATATATATATTATGACTAATCCATTGGTGTATTCTCTATTGGATTTTTAAATTCTTGAACTTTTTCTATGCTAACTTTTTCTCTGCTATAATATTATTGTGTATATATGTAGGTTCATTTTCTTTCAAGGGACATGATGCATTATGCCACGCTTTTGTTAAAATATCTGTCCCCAAGCACGGTTGAGAAACTGTTGGTGATTGTTAGCAGGATTGTGTATGGAGATCTTAGCAAGTATGGGATACCTTTTCCCAGTGAGGGCCCTTTCACCATGAAGATGAAGTACGGCAAGTTCCCAATAATTGACTTGGGAACTGTGAAGAAAATCAAATCTGGAGAGATACAGGTATGAGCATATATGATTGGGAAAACATAGTATTCATACCTCTTTCCATTTTATACAAAACAAGCCTTCAGGTGCTTTCTCATTTGCTCAAATTAAGACATTATGGTATAGATTGAGTGTCATTCTATTATGCTATGTAGGTGTTGCCAACGGAAATAGAGAGCATAAGAGGTAACCAAGTGTTGTTTCGGGATGGCAGGTCGCACCCATTTGACTCAATTGTTTTTTGCACTGGCTTCAAGAGATCAACTCAAAAGTGGCTCAAGGTATGTGTCAATATTGTGTGTGACAATATTAGCTACCCTTTATTGAATGCACTGTTCTGTTCTATGTAAATCTCTAACTACATAGAAATGAAAAAAAAAAACTATCATGCAAAACAGTTTAGAATGAAAATGACAATATGAATTTGTTTTGAACAGGGGGGTTATGATCTTCTGAATGAGGATGGTTTTGCAAAGCCAAGTTTCCCAAACCATTGGAAGGGTAAGAATGGTTTGTACTGCGTTGGACTATCGAGGAGGGGATTTTATGGAGCTAAACTCGATGCCCAGAACGTAGCAAATGATATTGCTTCATTAATTCCTCAAGAAGAAAGAAAAGAAATTTGTGTCATGTGAAACAAACAGTTTTATCTGTTATGTTTGGGTTGAGTACTATTGCGAATTCGGCAAGTGCACCGGTCACTTGCCGATCACACGAGAACTGATGTCTAATCACTAATTTATCTTTTTAATTAAAGTTGGATCGATCGTGAAAGTTTGGTCAGAGAATATTTTAATTTAATTAAAACAGAATTTCTAAATTACTTATTTTTAATTTTTAATATTCAAAAAATTAAATTCAGAATTTATAATGCTAGAAATCGGTTTTAAATTTTTATAAAAGACGTAGTTAGAACTCAACTTTCCCAATGGTTTCCTAACGAATCTGCTTATTCTTATAATTACATTCAAGATGCAGTTATTAAATGTTCTTTCTATATTTGATTAGATCTCAATCCCTTCATAATCAGATCCTTTACTTCACTCAAAAACCTAATCCCTTAATACTTTTTCATAAAGTAAGCATTAACGCAAGAACAAACACTTATAGAATTCATAAGTCTATCCTTAGATCATACAAATTCCAGCAATCAACCAATCAGAATCAATACACCAACAATACTAATTAAAACAACATATTTAAAAACAAGGAGCACATCATAACAACAAAAATATTCAGTAGCGTTAGAAATTTGTCAAAATACATCACCATGGAGATCAGAAATTAAAACTCAAGAAATAAAAAAAAAACTAAAAAAGTAAAAGTAAAAATAAAAATAAAAATAATCGAAAACAAGAAAATATGTTGGGTTGCCTCCCAACAAGCGCTTATTTAACGTCATTAGCTTGACGTTGACAGATGATCAAGGTGGCTTGTAGCAAAGAACCAAAGATGACTTTGTTCCCCTGGACATGGTCATCTTTTTTGTTTTCTTTATCTTAACCTTGAATTTGCTTTTAGTTCTTAATAGATGAGAATCTTTGAGTCTTGTTCTTCCACCTATTTTGTCTTCAACAAATTGTAAATGCAAATCTGAGGAATAAGATGCAAGTGATGGAGAATTAATTATAAAAGCAACAATATTTATCTGGTCTCCATCCACCTCGCGAATCACTTCATCTTTCAGCCCATCTACTAGAGGTGGCAAAACGGGCTCGGCTCGGCGCGAATAAACTTCAACTCGTTCAGCGGGGCGGGGCCATCTACCACTGTATTTGTAATGGCCAAGAATGCCACCTCTACCATCTACCACTGTATTTGTAGTGGCCAAGAATGGTTCTTCTAGAAAGCGAGAAATAACGGGATCCTCATCCATATCAATGATTGCAAAATTTTCTATGTATTCAAAATTTCCCCTTTGACTAGCACATTTTCAGTAATACAAACAAACGCTTGAATTGTGCGATCAGGAAATTACAGAGTCATCTTCGCAGACCTTATATGCTTTATTCCCATTTTCTCCAATAAGGTCATTGGCCTTTGATTCACAGTAGTCTCAACATCATATAAAGTTTGCTCAACATATATGTTTGCCATAAGGGTGGGAATGTCAGTGCTTCTTTCATTGGATGCCTTAGTTGAAATCAAAAGATTAGTTTCCTCGCAATATTGCTCGTTTGAAGATTTCATCTCTAGCACCTCATAGTTTGCATAATCTTCAGTTCCATATTCCTCCATTTCTAGTGCTTAATCATGATACTACAAGAGGGTAATCTTCATTGGAGGGGAGTTTCTTCAGTATAAATTTCATCTACTCGTTCTTCCCAGCTTCAGAATATTCTTCAACTTCGGATTCTTCTTCTGCAGCAGATTCCTCCTTGGTTTCGGGTTCTTCAGTAGCTTTCTCCAAATATTGATCCTTCAAATGCGAATTTCTTTCAACATATTCAATGAGTTGCTCAGGATCTCTCACGAATGCCTCTTGATTTTTGAACAAGGTTTTCATTTCTTGTTTAAACAATGTCTCCGCTTCAATCACACGTAAGAGTGACTTTTCCCAATGGGAGAGGGTATTCCGTTATTCTATACACTCCTCTTGAGCTAGATTGAATGACTCCTTCCTGATTCCTTGCTTAACTACTGGCTGGGCTTTAAGTGCCTGATATTCGTCATAAATCGCTTTCTCGACCAGCTCTAGAGCTTCTTCAGGTTTCCTCAGATAAAGTGGCCATCCAGCTGCTAGATTTAGATTTATTCTTGAAAGTGGGCATAGACGATTATTGAAAGTGCGAGCCACTTGCCAATTTTCAGGAAGGTGATCTGGGCATTTTCTACATAATCCTTTAAGTCTAGCCCAAGCTTGATGTAAATATTCTCCTTCCATTTGTGCGAAGGAAGCAATATCCTCTTTAGCCTTTTTGGCTTTAGATGATGGGAAGTAGTTGTTCAAAAATTTGAATTTCAGGTCCTCCCAGGTGGAGATGCTTCGTCGAGGTTGACACTTCAACCACGTCTTAGTTATACCTTTCAAAAAGAAGGGGAACAAATGGACCTTAATGGAGTCTTCAGTGACTCCTTCTATCCTTATGCCATTGTAGAAATTCAGAAAATATATTAGATCGTGAGGATCCTATGCATGTTGACTCCCAAAAAGTTTTTCATTTTTTATGTTGAGCAATTCTTCTTCTAATTTTAGTGGAATTTTAAACTGATCAACCATGATGTTGACAATATCTCTTAAAGAACCAAATCTTTTTAATTTTTATTTATTTAATTTTTGTTCTTCGTAACGCTGGTTTGTACTGTAAGGCACTGGTGTCAACAGTGTCTCGCAGATGCCTACACCAGAAAAACTAAGGCTAAGTGGACTCGAATAACGAAAACCACTAGACTAATAGAAAAATAAAATAAAAAGCTAAAATAAAATAAGCAAAATAAAAAAAAGGAAACTAAAATAAAAATAAAATAAAAGCAAATGATCCAATCTATAATTTTATAGATATGATTAATGTTGATTAAATCAGTTCTCGGCAATGACGCCAAAAACTTGTTGTGACTTCGGTAAGTGCACCAATCGTACAGGTAATAAAGTGATTAGAATAAGTTGTCGATCCCACGAGGACTGATGACCAATATCTAATTTATCTTTTTTTTTGGTAAGCTCTAATTGATCTATTTAATTAAAGTTGGATCGATTGTGAAAGTTTGGTTAGAGAATATATTAATTTAACTAAAACAATTTTTAAACTACTTATTTTTAAAATTCAGAATTTATAATGCTAGAAATTGGTTTTGATTTTTTATAAAAGACGTAGCTATAACTCAACTTCCCCAATGGTTTCCTAACGAATCTACCTATTCTTATAATTACATTCAAGATCCAGTTATTAACAGTTCTCTCTAAATTTGATTAAATCTCAATCCCTTGGTAATCTGATCATTTACTTCACTCAAAAGCCTAATCCCGTAATACTTTTTCATAAACTAAACATTAACGCAAGAACATACAGTTATGGGATTCATAAGTCTATATCCCTAGATCATACAAATTCCAACAATCAACCAATTGGAATCAATATACCAACATTTTTATTGTCATGCACGACTCATATGTTTATCTACGAGTGATCAATTCATAAATAAAATCAATCAATAAGAAATAGATTGATTGCATAACTTTAAATCATGAATATAAGTTATAAGAAAGGCAAACAGCGTTCAAAAATCCATTGGTTCCGTCTCGCCCTAACTACTTAAAGAAAACTAGCCTAAAACATATTCAAGAAAACTAAAGAAAGAGATGAAAAGAAACTATAATTATAAAGAAGAAATATAAAGGATATAAGTTTATATCTTTTTAGATCCTAACCGTTGATTTCCGTCAATCAACGGTTATAATTTGTTGGATTAAAATTATTAATTAATTAATAATAAATTCGGCCATTTCAATAGATTATAACCGTTAAGGTCAACCTAAAAGGATATAAACTTATATCCTTTAAGATGATAGATGTCATTCCCTATAAAGAAATATAAAACTCGGTCTAGCTTTAACCGTTTCTCAGCTCCTAAGGTCCAGAACAGAGCTTTTCCCTTTCCTCAGCCGCAACCATCATGAGCTCTGCCAACCTCCGTCTTCCTCGGTCACGTCCCAGAATTTTCCTCAAAAGCCCTAGTTGCGTCTCTTTTAAAGAATAAAATTGGGCTTTTAATTTGGATTAACTTTATTTTTTTATCTTTATCCTTTCTAACTACCTTTTACCCTAATATTTGTAATTAATTACTTTAAACCTGAAACAATATTAAAAGGGATTAGAATCTTATTTATTTGTTGGAATCTTAATATCTTTTAGATTTTTTAATTAACACTATATTTTTAATCATATTGATCATTATTTAAACTAAATTTGATATTAAAAATAGTCTTTTTGACACTTATCAAGTATGAACTCTGATGCAGATTTAGTTTGAAACAGTGCATGTGTGGTATTAGTAATGCACACAAACTAAACACATGGGAAAATGAAACCAAAAAAGCAACACACAGCAAGCAAGCACATGATTATGCATATAACAAATTGTATTATATGGTTCTAGAGATAATCCCTGTTGGCCTACCAATTACTATTAGGCTCTGTTGAGCGACTTTCTATTGTTTTCCTCCCTATTAATGTTAGGTGCACAAACTAATCAACCATTCGGTATGATATCTGAGTTAAGCAATTAATTAGGGGAGTCCAAAATTGGGGAAATTCTATCCACACATTAATGGGCTATGCGTCTAAACATTTATGGATTATTTTATTCATATATTTTTTTATTTAATTTATATATTTTTTTATTAAATTTAATTTTTTCCGATATTAGATTTTATCACTCACTTGAATTATCAACAATGGTAAATTGGTTTTACTTCCCTTGTTAGATTTCAAGGAGTTTTGAATAAAGGGGTTAGAAAGAGTAATGATATTGACACTTTAAAATCTATATATCATTTTTACATATTTTCATTAAGAGTTAAATAAAAGAAAGTATGTATTAGAATTTTGTTTTTCAGTAAATATTTTTAAACATATATTAATTTTCTCAAAATCACTTTTAACCAAAATCGATTCTTACAAAATTAAGTTAACAATCTTTAATTCAAACACACACGATGTGTTTCTGTGTTTCATGTCAACTACATTATCCCCAAAGCCGAAGAATATCTTCCAAATTCGAAACCGCTTGGTAATTACTAAAAAAAAAATATCTTCAAAAAAATATGGATATTGAAATAATTCCAATCCATACTCTTAACTGACTTTTATTAATAAATAGTATGTTTGTCAAAAGGTTGACTGAGTTGCATTTTGATATTGTTTTTTGGGGTGTAATTAAATAGGTTTTGGTTTATATAAATACTTTAGGTCTGGCCTATTCTATTAATCTTGTATAAGACCAAATTATAAGTATAGTATGATTTATATTTAAAAATTAAAAATTTAAGCATGTTAGTCTATTTAAGTCATTAGGTATTCAATAATTAAATAATATTACTTTATTTTTCAAAATTATTAAAATAATAATTTATTTTATTTAAAACAAAGGGGATGGATATGTTTACAAACTTTTTTTTGAATTTTTTTTACAAATTACACTATGTTTTCCGGGGAGAACATAGTGTAACCAGTGTTCTCCTGAAAGAACATAGTGTAGTTTGTAAATAAAAAAGTTTGTAAATATAACTTGCTCCTAAAACAAATAATATAATATAAGTTGACATATAAGCTTATAGGCACGACATGTAAAAAAAAGCCTATAACCTACTTTCTAAATTTATATATATATTTTAAATCTGAATTTGGATTGATATAGGCTAAGTCTTAGGTTGGTTGAACCTTTTATATTCCTTTTGTCTTCAAATCATAATTTGAGTGAGAGATAAAAGGAATTACTTTTTATTAAGTTAATAGATGACTAGTGTATTTAGATTGTAATTTACTAGTTTTTTTTATTTAAAAAAATGACTTGCAAATTACAATCTAAACATATTATTTTTAAAAAATAAAATTGTTGAGGTCCTTTATCTTGTTTTGGGCCATAGCCATCGGAATTTTGAATTATGACGTCGTGACGTGAGACTAGTATATATGACATCCTGTTTCAGGATAATAGTTCGGCAGAAGAAACGTGTTTTGAATTATGTTCAGTACTCAGATAAACACCATCGGAATTTTTGTTAGTAAAAAGATGTCAATATTATTATTAAGAGGATGATCTTAAACATTGTTTTAATAACACAGCAAGTTTTATGCCATGTACACAAGAAATTAAAAGTAAAATAATACGAAATTAAAGTGTATTATATGGAAACATATGGCCTTTTGACCTTGGTAATGTAATATTGCATAAGGGCTATAATATTTGATCAGAATAATTCCTTGATCAAACCTTTTATCTAAATAATGCATATCGACATATGAGGGTGTGGGACGTGTTAAAACATGACACAATGGGTATCGTGTTCTGTACAATGCTTTTGGCACATCAATAGGTCGCGATATCATATACAAAGGACGTGATATTGTATGTATCGCATGTCAGTAAGTAGGAGTGAAAGTGGCTGGACTGTACCAAGCTTTGCCCCGAAAAGTCCAAGCCTATGTTAAAAATTTTCAATTTGGCCTGGCCCAAGCCTAGTATGAGTCTAACCGTTAGCCTAGTTTGACCCGTTTATAAAAAATCAAATGGCCTAGCTTGACCCGTTAGTCTGTTAATTTTTAACTTCCAAGTAGAACCATGAATCAACTTTACAAAGTACTCAAATTCAGTTGCTACACCAAAAATCATAATTTCAACGTCCGAATAAAATCATGAATCATAACAAAGCTTATACAATATGCACTTAAGTCATTTTCAAAAACAAAATGTTCAAACTAAATAGCATATATTTCATCAGATCCAATAAACAAATCCATACTATGTAAATTAAAATAACTACATGAATCAAACAAATAAATCATGATGTTTGTAGTAAGTATAACTCTCCCAAAAATCTTTTAATATATTCATATATACAATCTAACATGTTGAGATGTTGGTTCTTCCTATATAAGGAATAAAGTCAGATTTCTATTAAAATATAATCGAATATAATTAAGTTATAAATAATTACAATTGATTAAATTTATATCTTTTATCTTTTCTTGAAGACATACTTACTCTATTTTATTTTATTTAAAATAAATAGTACAATATAAGCCGGCTTGTAGGCTTATAGGCTCGACCTTTTGAAAGTGAACCTACAGGCTTTTTATTAAACAAGCTTTTTTAAGACTCAAACCTGATCTATTATACAGAATATACTAAGACAAATCTAACATGATGGACAAGCCGTAGGCGAGGGCCAGTTTCACCACTACCAGTAGGTGACTTGCCATCCACAGGACGCTGCTAACAACTAACCGTATTCCGGTGAGTGTTTTTTTGGTCTAAATCATATACAACCAACCGTGACCCGTTGTCAGTTTTGATTCAATCATCACAGCTCTATTTTGTCGTTTTGTGATCACTCACTCTGCGAATGCCTTGTCGTTTTGCGACTGAAATAGTAATGTAATTGATGAATGAGGTGAAGAGTTATGTTCTTAATTAAATTAACTAATGGCTTAAGACAACTGTTTTGCACACTGTGTGGACAACAAAATTTATTTGCAGAATTTATTCAATGTGTCTGAATCATCCACACATTTCAATACAAATATGTACATACATACCATTAAGACCATCGATTTGTAATGCTGTGCTGGCAATTCAATTTTAGGGTGTTGTTTCAACGTTCGTAATTAATTGTGTCCCAAATCAAATCATTTGTTAGAGTTATGTAAAAAAACAATCCTATCGGATGATGTATATAATAAAATAATAATAAAATGTCAATTTTATACCTTAAAATATTATTAATATTTAAAACACTAACTATAAAAAGAATAAGTATACGCATCCACGTCTACCAAAAAAAAAAAAGTATACGCATCCACAAGTGTTACTTCACCCAATCGATTTAAATTCAATTTATGAAATTTATAGTCACTATTGTAAAACTAAACTCGACCCGAAATTTGGTGAACTAATCATTGAATCGGTTCGGGTCAAGTATTGAACCGATCATACATTGACTCGGTCAAACTCGAACAAAATTTGTCAAACCCAATCAAAAGCAGTGGCCCCTAACCTAGTCGGGTCATGCATTAAAAAAAAAAAAAAAAACTGCTTCTACTTATCAGAAAAAATGTAGAATACTAAAGCAATTTGCAGAATAATAAATTAAGAGAATGTGATATATGTCATTTTAATATAGTTGAATTTGAAAAATATAAGTTCAATGTCATTGAGAGGTATGTTTATGGGGATTCTAAGTTGCAATTTAAATTAACATAGTAATAACTTGCATTTTTTTTATTTATGCTTCATGTTTTTGAGCTTATTTAATAAACCTTGTTTAATTCATTTTAGATATGGAGAATACAATTGAATTTATATGTTCATATTTATATATATTTATATATATCCAGGTCAACCGGTCCGACCAGTGACCGAGTAACCAGAATCCTGACCGGGTCGATGTCCGGGTCGAGTTTAACAACACTGCTTATAGTTTTTAATAAATAATTTATAAATATTAATGTAAGGTTTGTTAAATATTTTAATATTTGAAAATAAACTTGTTACTCTTTTTTCAAAAAAGAAGAAGAAGTTAAACCATCCAAGCTATAAAATTAGGTAACTATCATAAAGGATAGAGAAAATGATCACGATGATTAAGAATATAGGCCATTTAGACTTTTCCTATAAATTTTTTTTCTTTTGGAACTTGGCTTTTCCTAAAAAGTCTATGGGTTTTATAATTCTCATTTAACATGAGAATTTGAATTTTTCCACACACCATTCGATTTCCGTGCCAACGTGGGTCCTACACATAATTTCTTATAACATACCAATCTCACATGCTTTTTGTCTCTATAACATGAGAATTCAATTCTCATGTTGCATGGAAAATATAAAACCCAAAGTCTATATCTATAAAATATATGTGTGGGAGTTATAGTTCTGCGGTTGGTTGTATATGATTTAGGAGGTTTGTTGTAGTGGGCCGGTTACATGTGAGCCCGTTCCAAAAATAGCAAAGGATAGGGAGTGGGAGGGAATTTTTAAAGAAGTGAGGGATTGAGAGGGAAGAAAAAATTTCCAAAAATAGAAAAAGGACCACAAAAAAAAAAGTGATCTGGGGTCACTTTAAAAACCCCATGATTTAGACAAAAAAAAAAAAAACACTCGCTCGAACGCGGTTGGTTGTTAGTCGCGTCTTGTGAATGACAGCCTACTAAAGTGACCTATTGACACGTGATATATACAGTGCCGCATCTTTTGGATATGATTTTGCATGAGACACGGTTCTGAGAGTAACTCGTCCCAGTCCAATGATTGATAAAACATTACACAGGACGCGGAACCTATTGTGTCATGTCTTAATATGTCCCCCACCCTAACGTATTGTTATGCATTATTTAGGTAAAACGTTTGACTAAAAATTATTCCGGTCAAACATTATAAATATTACATTACCAAGGTTAAAAGTCCAAACATATGATAGCAATAACAAAAAACCCAACTCTAGACAATGCACCCTTAAGATAATTTTTCCTTTCTATGATGCTCATAATTAGTGGATAATATTTTCCCGGGATAGAATGAACTATCTCTATTTTTGTTACGACACTTTTACATATAACAATCCATTAGACTCAATTTATATTTGATTAATTACACTAAAGTAAAAGAATATAAATACAAATGCAAAATAATGTATAAAGGAAAATTTTTAAACTCTTGAAATTTCGATCCCTATTAATTTATAAAAAACGGACTATCTCCGGTGGCGGACCCAGAAGAAAAGTCCAGCCAATGTTAAAAGACCCACCGGTAGAATACAGCTAACGCCAATGTTATGTTATTTTTGAAAACTCAATTAACACTAAAGTTGTACAATAATTTTTGAAGAAAATATATGTCATTTTAAAAAATTAGCTGGTTTTTATAAAGTGGCTCCGCCACTAAATGTCACGTTTTAAATGACACCTATATATTAAATTTCGAAACAACACATTCATTCAGCGACTAATATATATATATATATATATATCCTTTTACACCGGTGTTAAATTTTGAAATTTGACATCAAATATATATATATATATATATATATATATATATATATATATATATATATATATTCCTATCCCACACACACATATATATATATATTAAAATTTTTTTCAAATATAATTTTGTCGGCAAATATATAATTGTTGAACACATTTAGCTCTTATTTCAGCGACATGATTATGGTATGTAAAAATATTCATTTGCTAACGAACTTGACATGAATGTATTTGATAATCAAACAGGTGTGTTTCCACCTCTTACGCAATTCCAATCAAAAGAAGAAAACAGTTGACTTGCTAAGTAACAAGAAAAATATAGTGAGGCACGTAGTTCGGTTTTCTCTGCTGATCATTAAGTATTTTTTATTTTTTTGTGTGGAAATATCATTAAGTATTTTCAGCACCATGATAATGAGCTCCTGGTGTTATACCAAGTGACACATTTTAACATCATCCTTTAATTTGCATTAATTAATTGATTTCTCAGTTGCCTTAAAACAGGCACCCAACTACCACCAATTAAAGCAAAGAACTAAGCAGTTGAAAATATAGCTCAACAAGTTCATCAAATTTATTATATATCATATCTCCTTTTCCTTCTAACTGATTCTATGCTCTTACGAGAAACTTTTAACAAAATGACGTATTCATATTTCATACCACTTCCATTATGAATTTCATTATCAATGGAAGCCCGACATGATATATATGTACGTATCATAAGTATTAATAATGTTTTGTAATAATGAGAAAGTGACTAACTAACAACTAATAAGCATTTTCACTCTTTTGCTTTTCTTATCAATTTTTTCTTAAAGAAATATAAAATTATTAAAAAAATCTTTACTTAATAGTTTAAGTTGTTAGGTTAAATTAATTATTTACATAATATAAAAGCATACCTGATTACAGGATTAACAATGCAATCCTCTTCGCCCCACATTCAATTAATAAATAGTTAAATATTATGAAATTTCTTAATACAAGAATAAGCTTATAAACTTATGTTAAGGAAATGTCTTCACTTGACACTTTGAGCTTTTAGGTTGAATTAATTTTTTATATTTTTTTATTGCTTAGCATATAAAATTACAGCTTGGGGTCTTCTTAATTTGGTAATTACTTATTGGGTTTAAATTGAGAGGAGGGATATTCTTACTATCAAAATCTTCTACTACCAACTCACTACCTATCTAATCACCGTTGGATCAATATTTTCTCTTTTTTCAAAAACTTTTTAGCATTCTCTCTCTTTGATTGAATAGTGATTAGATAAGTAGTAAGTTAGTAGTAGGAAATTTTAGTAGTGAAAATATCCTCCCTCTTGAATTGATTACAAAATGCTTTCAAATCACAAGAACATCCTTGTCTCAATGGTTAAACTGCTAAGATTTTCTTGAACAAGCATTATAGGTTGTCATCATTTGTATTTACCGGAGGGAGACAGCTTTAAATAGACACAATTAATCTATAGGTGGACAAGATTGGGGGGCTTCAAGTTCCAGCATGCGTGCCATTCCTCAGGGTCTGAGCTAATTAACAAGAAGATAGAAAACTTCACATGAAAGCAGCATCGAGATTGCTTCACTTTTTAGCTTTTAAGCTGCTTATAAAGAGGCTAGCAAGGAAGACCAGGTTCCTCCAATGCATGCTCTGTACGTAGGAGACACTCGCTTAGTCGCTTTGATGGTACCTTTTTTTTTTTTTTTGTTACAGCAAGGGGCAATGCCCCAATGGTACCTTTTTTAAGTAAGAAGGCTCAATGAACGCAAAAATCTTATATGGTCCAGTATTATTGAATTTTTTGGTGCTCCCTTTTATAACATTAATTTTTTCTTTCTCTTTTTGTCCCTGTTATTTTCTCTTTTTTCCAAATTTACCCTCCTATTTACACTAAGAGACCACCTAAAAATGGTGGTCCCAGTTCATATTAAATAATCTCCCAATCAATACCAAAAAAAAAAAAGTGTCTTAAGAAATATACATATAAAAAAATAAGATATTCTCACTGCTAAATATTACTATTACTAATTTATTATTATTTTTCAACCGTTGGATACCATTTTTCAGCAAACAATCTATGAAAAAAAAAAATTTAAGAGAGAAAAAATAAATAAATTTTAATCTACGACTGATAATAAGTAATTATATTAGATTGATAGTAAAAACATTTAATAATAAGAATATTTTACCCAAAAAAAACCCTTCCAAACTAACAGAATTGATTAATGTGATGGAGCAGAGTTTGTAACATGTAAATACTCACACCATATGTTTACGCTTAGTTGTGAGATGTGACTATGTAGAGATGATGACGTTATTTAGACACAAACTTTTTCACTAGTTTGGTTGGTGGATTAATTGAATGAAAATGAATACATAAATGGAAATTATATTTTTATATTATATGAGATTCATCTATCATGTTATACTCATATAAAAAGATGTGTCTTTCTTTTTTTTCTTTTTTATTTTATAAAAATTAGTAGATCCCATTTTATGTATCTCATAACATAATATAACTTCTCTCATATTACACGAGAAAAATAAAATTCATACATAAAAGTGTTATCCAAAAAAAAGTGAAAGCAGATAAGTAAAGGAGAAATGACCAGCTTGTTTTTCTTGATTGCTATCGTGCATGGAAAAAGAGAAAGTAATTAGGGTATTTGGTACGGAGAGAAATTTTTTATAATCGAAAAAAAAATCTCATAATATGGGAAATATTTTGGCCTGGGTAAGTTATAAATTTTTTTTGGTAGGTGCTAATTTTTTCTGAAAAGTTAGGTTATTTTCACGAGAATATATATAGTAAAATTACAAAATTACCCGTTATGTTCAAATTTTTAATCAGAGCAAGTACGTTTTAGCAAGTCATTATGTTCAAATATGTTTTATTCAGGGCATTTTGGTCTTCAACTTGAAAAGGGGGATGTTCATTACTCAGATTAAAAGAATACCGTGTTTCAAAGTGTATTTTTTTTTTTTTTTTTTGCAGAATCTAGTATATATATTTGACCTAGCTATACCACTTTCCTTATTAGTAAATATGTAGGGAAGATTTCACAATACATATATATATATATGTAGGGAAGAAAATTTTTTTTCTCTTTTCTACTTGATTTCCTGTTTTCATTGTGCTAGTATTATAAGGAAATAAAATAAGAATAATGCTACTTAATAAAAAAATAAAATAAAATAAATTTAATATAATTCAATTAAATGCGGTGGTGATTTGTTGAATGAAATAGTGTGATAGAAATACTCATCTGACAAATCATTTCATAAAAAAAATTAAAGTTAAAATATCTTATCTTTATTTTATTTTTCCCCAAGTCATTCTTTATTCAATTATACTAGAAAAATAAACCATAAATAAAAATTATAAATAGAAAATAAATTTAATTAGTTTACATTTATTTGTGATTACACCTTTTTTGAGTTTATTCATTATTACTTTAGTTGATAATTTGTCCTGTCTTTTTATTTAATTAATAACAATTTCCCAAGCTTGTACATCATCATCTGTCGACTCATCATGTGTCAAATGGGCCTATCTAATATATCACTATCAGATGCAATTTCCAATTTTCTGGCGTACAAACCTGGTCTTGCTTCCAATTGGTAGCTTTATCTTATTTTCAACCTTTTAGAGTCTCAGCCGCAGCGTGAGATAGCACAACACTCTTGAAGTCCAAACCATATGTATAGTACAACCTGAAAGTCAGATGCTACAGTCCAAAAATTCAAAGGCAAAACTTACTGTTTCCAAAAGCAATCGTATTTATGATTTATTTCTTCACTTCGAAGATAACTCAATTAAGTATAGATACGCTCGGCGTACTACTATTTTTCTAATCCTTGATGTTAAAAAACACTTCTTTTTTATGTGACTTAATTTGTTATATATATTACTTACCAAAAAAAAAAAAATTTGTTATATATATTAGCTAGAAGAAACACGTATTTCACATGAATATCACCAAAAAGATATCAGGAGAAGGAAATCGAATTCGAAGTTTTGTTTTTTGTTTTTTTAATAAAATTACTATATAAGTAAAAATGATAATCATATCTAAGTGAGTGGTCATATCTCATATTAATTTGGAATAGATTAAATGATAATCATATAAATAAAAATATTAATAAACTCAATATCTCATAGTTTTGAATTTAGATGCGTTGTTCAATTTACTCATTTATTATGAGTTGTCATGTTTTTCATTGATGTGAATGGTAGTCTCCCTAATTAGAATAATCCAATAACTTTGAAAGTATTAAATTCAGGAATAAGCATTTCTACTTTTGCAAGAGAAGTTTTTTATCTCTAACTAATCCATAAAAGATGTGAAATTCGTCACCTAGTAAAAACAAAAAATTGAGGCATGAAATTTGATGAGACACAACAGGAGAAAAAACTTCTCCTTTATCCCTTAAATTTATAGTCTCTTCTACTTATATATTTCTTAAGTGCGAGTGTAGGGCTTTGTCCTTCTGGTGTTAGTTTTTTTATCAAACTAGCATCAGAGCTAATGTGGTTTGTGAAATTTGTCTTGTAAACAATGAAAACTATAATACCAATAGAATGGGGCCTCAAGTATAATATTTGAAAGACAAAATCGGAAGTTCTATTGTATGTAAAAAAAAAAAAAAAAAAAACATCAATTAGTTTTTGCCACCGAGAAACCTAATTATAAATCTGACAAATAATGGACTTTAATTTGTTGCATAGACAAGTATATGGATATATTAGGCAGTGCCTAAATGATAATGTACGGCACCGATAATATGTTCTAATCTTGAAGTGTCGTATACTCAAAAAACTCTGAATATTAAGATTTTTTTCTCAAAATTATATTTTTATTAAAATATACAATACATATTAATTTTAAAGTAAATATTATATTTTTATAAAAAAAATTAACTTATATTAATATAGAGTATTTTGCATCCCATGTTAGCTGTTTTTTTTTTTTTTACGTATATATCATCTAATTTATTAGTATTGTTGATTATAATTGAATATATGACTATAATAAGTTGCCAATATATTATTAATAGGAAAAATATTTTTGTTTTTCCGATATAATTTTTTTTTTTTGCTACACTCGTATAAAACTGAGCGGGTCTATTAATTGGATATAATGGACTCACATATTTTTTTTTTTTGGTAAGCGGGACTCACATATTTTTAAGAGTGTGGTAAAAATAAAATTTTAAACTCATTAATAATTTGTTTCATTTTTTCTAAAATTAATTTAGACAACTTTATGTAATGTTCACCTAAACATGTTGTTTTGGGACGAAAAATTGAAAATCATGATAAGTGTGTAATTTTAATTTATTTAAGATTATAATGACGTTTATCATTCTAATTTTTAAAATTTTAAAATGACATGAATATTAAATAAAATTCTCTAAATAACAATAGATATTGCTTACAAAAAAAACAATAGATATTTTTTCCCCTTAATAATTTGTCTATTCTTCGAAGTTTCATCTCTTTTATTATTGGGGTTTACATTTATCATTTAACATGATAAAAAATATTTTTTTACTGCACGACATTTTGTGGGGCTCACACTTTTTGAAGCAAAAAAAAAAAAATTAAGGGATGCGCACTTTTTGAAGAAAAAAAATTTAAATCACCCAAAACGAATCTCTATAACATTACATAATCAACTTTAGTACTATATAACTGTTATAAAACCATTTATTATTACACAAGAATCTAAGCTGTCCCCCTCTACAAAACTTTAAACAGTTCAGACTCATTCGATTCTATAAGATCCGCGCCTATTAATGATTAATAGCGACTACCTAACTACCATTCTTTCATTGCCATTATACATATATAAAATACCTTCACTAGGGGCTTAATTTCTCTTCATCTCACCTTTTCTTTTGTTTTCTAAATTCTAATCATAATAGAAAGAAAGAAAGAAAGAATGCAGAAACCGGAGAACGCAGTGATAGTCGTTGGAGCAGGCCCTTCTGGACTCTCTGCTGCTGCATGCTTCACAAAACACTCTGTTCCTTACATAATCCTCGAAAGGGAAGATTGTTTTGCTTCACTATGGAAGAAATATTCCTATGATCGTCTTCACCTTCACCTCAAAAAGCAGTTCTGTGAGCTTCCTCACAAGCCATTCCCTTCTTCGTTTCCAGAATATGTTCCAAAGAAGCAGTTCTTGCAGTACCTGGATGACTACGTTTCTCACTTCAGAATCAGTCCTCTGTATCGCAGAACAGTGGAGCTGGCAGAGTATGATGAAGGTTCTAAGAGATGGAAGGTGAAGGCTAGGAATGGAAACTCTGGTGAGGTTGAGGAATACGCTTCGAGGTTCTTGGTGGTGGCTACTGGAGAAACCGCTGACCCTTTTGTGCCGGTGGTGGAAGGGTTGAAGAGCTTCCCTGGGAAGGTGCTTCATTCAACTGGGTTTAAGTCTGGGAAGGATTTCAAAGATGAACATGTTCTTGTTGTTGGGTCTGGGAATTCTGGCATGGAAATTGCGTTTGACCTGGTTAACCATGGTGCCAAAACTTCCATTGTGGTTCGAAGCGCGGTAACATTTTTCGGTCATAAAAAAACAGTTTTACCTGTTTTGGCTCCTCCTCTTTATTTGTTATATATTATTGATGTAAAAAAAATTAAACACATATACTTAAATGGTTTTATTAATAACATGTTAAAGGGAGATAAGTTATCTCATGTCATAGAGATAAATTTGTGGGCTCCACTATCTTAAAAAAAAGGTGACACAACTATCGAAGTGTGTAGGAGAGAAAGTTATAACATGTAATATAAGAGTAGTTTTTCCCATACTTAAGTGGGGATGGCTACATCTCTAATATATTGTTATATATTATTGATGTAAAAAATAATTAAACACATATACTTAAATGGTTTTATTAATCTCATGTTAAAAGAGATAAGTTATCTCATTTCATAGAGATAAATTTTTGGGGTCCACCATCCTAAAAAAAAAGGTGGCACGATCATCTCGAAGGGTATGTAGGAGAGAAAGTTATCACATGTAATATAAGAGTAGTTTTTCTCATACTTAAATGGGTATGGTTATTAGATTTTTTTTTTTTTGAATAAATTCAAAGGTATCCTCCGGCCGTAAACAAAGACTATTTCTCATACCCTTTCGGGGATGGCCCTCCCAAATTCTTTTTTTCCATTCTCATGGTTCGAACTCGAGACACATGGTTAAGGGGGCCAGACTCCTTACCATCTGTACCAAAGGAGTTTGGTATGGTTATTAGATTTTTTGTTTACTTAATGGAGTTGTGGTTTGGTCTAAGACAGATACTAATTATAGAATGCATGCAATGGGCAGGTTCATTTTCTATCAAGGGAGATGGTGAATTTGGGGTTGTTTATGATGAAGTATTTGTCGTTGAGCACGGTGGACTCAATGATGGTGATACTTAGCAGAATTGTGTACGGGGATGTCACCAATTACGGGGTAGCTAGGCCCAATGAGGGTCCCTTTTACATGAAGGTCAAGTACGGCAAGTATCCAGTTATTGACGTTGGAACCTATAAGAAAATTAAGTTTGGAGAGTTGAAGGTACGTTTTACAGATAGCCTTAATTGGTTGGTGTAACTTCAACTTGGGTGGTTAGTTGAAGTTCATATTTCAATTACTACCCTCTTTAGTGAGTACATGACAATTATTCAATGAAACAGGAATTTTATTTTTTACTATTACTAGGTTTCTATTTTCTTTTTCTTTTTTAAAAATCCATAAAGTGGCATTGGGATGAACTGTTATTTTTAGAACTTTAGTTAGGTAAACTGTTTCATTTACCGATTATTATTTTATCCCTGCAAAGTGCAAGAACTATATAGTTGTGCCGTGCACCTAATGTTTTTGTGACGTGACGAATCGGCATTGCATATATTGTGTGTGTTACTTAGGTATTGCCAGCAGAAATAGAAAGCGTAAAAGGCAAGGATGTCTTATTCAAGAATGGCGAATTGCACCAATTTGATTCCATTGTTTTCTGCACCGGCTTCAAGAGATCAACTCACAAGTGGCTCAAGGTAATATAGGGAAAAAAAAAATATCGAATGATTAATATGTAATATAGGAATTAGAAGAAGGATTCTCATGTTGCATGAGAAATGCAAGTTTTTCTACAGAAAGAAAGATGTAGGGCCCACCTTAAAGAAAAAAAGAAAAAAAAAGAAAAATGATTGGCATGGACATTGAAGTGAGAGTGGTAGGAGAGGAGATTTCTCATGCAACATGAGAAATCTTTTTCACTTACAATGTGGACGTGTATATATAATGATATAACTAGCAATTAATTAATTAATTGTTTAATTTATGGTAGGGAGATGATTACCTTCTGAATGAGGATGGTGTTCCCAAGCCAAGTTACCCCATTCATTGGAAGGGAAAGAATGGTTTGTATTGCGTTGGATTATCAAGGAGAGGTTTCTATGGAGCTGCCGCAGATGCTGAAAATATAGCAAATGATGTGAGCTACATCATGCAACATCCTTAAGAAGAAATCATATGAGCTCAGTACAGTGTTATGTATGAATTTTTATTCAATTTCGGTCATAAACTTGGATTTCACTCCAGAATCTAGATTTTCTCATGAATATTGATAGCTAGAGTGCATTATTAAACATTTATTACCTATTAGTTATGTTTAATTTGATTTTGAATATTTTTTATAAATTTTGTCACTGAAATATTTAATAAGCCACCCTATACACATTTATTATGAAGATATCATAACAATTCATGGAAATTGTTACATCATCCTTAATGATACCGTATTCAAATGAGTTTTTAAGCATTTATTTTGTTGATTTTACGATAGATGGTTAAAAATTTCTTAGATATAGTCCGTTGAAAGAAAAAAAAAACACTTGATAACTCATTTTATTTTATGTATTGACTGATTTTAAATATTTAATATAAATTCATTTGACTGTTTTAATATAAGTTAATTAATTAAATTCCCATAAAAAATTGTTTATATTTATTATTTATATATTCTTATTAAATAAATCAAAGAGAGAGAGGTAACAAATTTTTGAAGAGAGAAAAATAAAGACTAACTCGTAAAAAATAAAAAATAAAGACTAGCTCGTGTAGCTGCGCGAAACAAATTTGTCACTCTAAATGATACTTGACTTGCTGTGGTCCAAACCACATTTGACCGGACTTGTAATCCACTGACCCCGAATAAGTGAGATCTACCCAAATTAACAGTAACACCCCTAAGGCCCTAACTTTACCTAGCATCGATGGCAGACCAGATTTTGAAATGATCACAAGATTTTCTCAGCCATAATCAACGAAAACTGCAGAATAATTGTAATACTTATTTTTTTGTTTTTATAATTTATTAATAATAAATTCATATTATTATTGTCAGCGAAAAATATTATTTGTTTATAAAATTAATAGTTAATGGTGTAATTAAACACTTCATAAAGTAATGTTACATATAGATAATTAATAGTAATATTAATTGACGATCAAGACAAGTTTACTGTATAACATTTTTTTTTTTTGGTAATCAACAGGGGCTAAATCACCCCCAACAAAAACTGTATAACATTACTATGGATTGAGCTACCGTCGTTCCAAAACAAAATATGTTGATAATTTTATCGGAAATATACTTCTCCTTTGACTATTGACTGACATGGCAGAATAAGAAAAAATAATTTTAATGTAGAAAAAATAATTTTAATATTATAACTATATCTTTGGTTGCTGCAAAAAAATCTCTTCCTTTTTTTCGGACATTGCATGGAAAACAAAATGCAAACCCAGTATACACTAAACACACCAACACCACTAGGCTAACTCTAGTGGTGCAAATCTTTTTTCTTTTGAAAGGAGAAGTTGGGGACCCTAATTTTATTAAGATAAATTAAATACATAAATCATTATCTAATATATGGTGTTAACCAATAATGATTAAACTTTTCTGGTTGTTTATAATTGTAATATAGTTTGAAATAAGATTATATTTTTATTAATATTTTACGTCTAATTATATCATTATAATACTAAAAAAATTTTTTTATATCATATTAACATTTATGTTTAGGGTAAAAGAGATATGAGGATACTTATAATATATTTAATTTAAATGTAACTGACTATTAGGGATTGAAAATTAGTTATTATTTTTATGTAATTCCTTTTATTGCCATATATATAATATATATATATTTCTAATTAATTAATGAAAGATTATGATGAAATCTTTCAATAAATGTTTACATGAAATTATATGAGTGCTTTTTGGGACTAAATTTTTATAAGAATGCTTCGAATTTCATTAAAATATGATTGGTCATTAGGAAAATATTGTTATTAATTAATCATATTTTTTATACAACTAATAAATCTTTTGTTTTAATATTTCTAAAGTGAATGTTGATAAAAATTAAAAAATTATAATGAAAAGACTAGTATAACCCTGAAATAAATTATAATTATAAAAATATAATGATGGGACCTACTTATTTTCTCTCTATAACATGAGATAACTATATTATGTTAAATGAGACTAATAAAATCCATAAAATATAGTAATACATAAACAAACAAGAATAAGCTTCATCACGTGTCTGTCTCGGTTTTGAGGAGCTAGTAGGGGGCGTGAGCAAGCACTCAGCAACATCAGAAACGGTCGGGCGGCGAAAGTAACGATTTCATGGCTTTCTATTCGCTGCCGTTTTTCGTCTACGCGCATGCCTTGACGCCTCATTTTTCCTTCTATATAAAGAAAGTCTCCGCCACCTCATTCTTTCCTTTCATGGCTTTCTATTTCCTCTCCCTCCTCTCATTTTCACACATTTTTACTCTCTTAGTTTTTCTAATATTTTATTTGTTTAATTAATTATGTTCCTTTTAATTATTTATGATAAAAAAACTATTCTAGAAACACAGGAACATAACACCGAAGTATAATAAAAATAATTTAATATACATATATAATATTTTTTTCCCTATAAGTTAGGGATAAAATTACCTCTTCCAAAAACATAGAAAAATAGTTGGAATTTTTTTTTTTGTCATGGCCTTTCATTGGGATCATTTTGATAACAGGTGATTTTTCACCATCAGGTAGTTCTATATATGCCTAATCACTCAATCCTTAGCGCGCCTGCAGACTCTTAATATATAAAAAATATGAGTCGTTATTAATCAAGCCTATAACAAAGGTCCATTCACAAAAAAATATATTAGTGGGATAGAGAATCTCAAGACTCAACTACACATACAGCATACGCTTTTAATATATTAGTTTATAACCTAATAATGAGTGTAGTTGATTTATGGTAATATAGGCTAAGTAGGCCAGGAGAGAATTTTTTATTAAATATATTTTTGGAAATAAGCAAAGAGTTTTTTTTTTTTTATAAACTAAGCAAAAAGTTTTAACTGTGACTAATTCTTCACTTAGGATTAATTTCATAACAATTTTAAAAAATTAAAACTTATAAAAAATACCAGGAAGTAACTCCTTTCAAAGAGTTAATTATCGTCAGTATATATATATAATTGGTTTATGAGTTTATTTTCAAATTGGGTTGCCTGAATTTAATGTGTGGCATTACAATCAGTCATATATTTGAATTAAAAGGTATGAAAATGACTATAAAAAAGGTATGAAAATAGCAAAAAAATATATAAAACCCATATATATAGCTCATGAGTTTATTTCAATTTGGGTTGCCTGAATTTAATTTGTGGCACTCCCTAGTATTAGAATCAGTCATATATTTGAATTAAAATGTATGAAAATAATGGCTATAAAAAAGTATGCAAATAGCAAAAAAATATTTAAAAGATTACGATTACCATTTTATTGAGTTTAATATAAATATTTGAGATATCTTATATTTCTTTACAAAATTGTTAAGTATTATAAATTTAACTTCATTTTTTTTGTTAAATTATTGAATATTAAATATAATATACATTACATAAATTAAAAATATTATTTAAAATGACACAACCTTACATCATTTAAAATGATACACACTCTACCCGTAAAATAATTGAATTAATGGTGCAAGAGGTATAATAGCCTAAGTCGTGTGAATGGGGTGAGCCGTACCAGCTTTCTGCAATCACTGGCGCTAGGTCTGCATACAAAGTACCCGCATGTCCCCCTCAAGTTCCGTCTACTACCCACAGTCCCACACCACACACTTCACTTGTGCCTTCGGTTTGGACCCTTCTCTCTCTCTGTCTCGCTCGTATCGAATATGAAATGATTACATTCTAAAATCGAATTATTCTGTTGTACAAAAAAAAAAAAATTTCCAATTATTCATTGAAATCAACGGCTATGATTGAGCTGTGAGGACACGCTAACTACCATAGGCCGTGACCCTATAATTTCCCTTAGGAAAGGAGACACAGAAGAGACGAATGGGCGATGCAATGCGAAGCATGCAGGCGCAGGCGATATAATCAAATGCTTCGATCGTATCGGCGCAAGTTAGCAAACATCGCCACCATCACCATTCAAGATAAGGAGAGAGAGGAAGTAACGGTGACTACGGTGGTAGAGAGAAATGAGAAGCTGCGAAGCGACTCATCGAACACGAGAAAATAAAAAGGAAACGAGTCTCTAGCTATTTTCAGGTGCTCTCTCTCTCTCTCTCTCTTTTTCTTTTCTTTTGGGTCTCTGCTCTCTTAACTTGCACTTGCGCGTACCCGATCACATACACACGTTCATGCGTTACTCAAAGCTGGCGTGGTAATGGAGGGAGAGTGATACTTGTTGAAGAGAGAGAGAGAGAGAGAGAGAGAGAGGGAGAAGGGTCCGCATAGTGTGACTACAAACTTGAATGACATGGGTTTCAAACGGTTTTTTTTTTCCTGGGTAGAACAAGACATGCCTCGGTCTTAAATCACTTTTGTCCTTTTTTTGGTTTCTCTTCTTTTTAACTTCCTCTACCTCTCAAATTGCATGCTTCAGTTCTTTCTCTCTCTTTTTCTTCCTTTTGCTTTCTCTTCTTTCTCTTTCATTCAATGAAGAGGAAGAGAGAGATGGATCATGGTGAAGCCAGCGACATTAACGAAGGTGGGTGTTGGGGTCATGGAAGAAAATCAACCATATAATTTTTTTTTTTCAATTTTTAATTCGTTATGTTCCGAATATTGTTTGTCCCTTTTTTATTTGTTTGCCACGAGTTTTTGTTCATGGATCCTGTTTATCTTTTAATTATTTATTTATATTTATTTTGGGTTACATATGTTGTTATATATAGATGTGAGAGATGATTTGTACACTGAACTTTGGCATGCATGCTCCGGGCCATCTGTTTATGTTCCTCGCGCTGGGGAGAAGGTTTTCTATTTCCCTCAAGGTCACTTAGAGCAGGTTCTATCTCCTTTGCCTTTTTTCTATGATCCCTTTCTCATTTGGTACCTTTTTATTTGTTCTGAACTCTTATGTATTTATGTCTGTGTGAAATCTTTTTTTTTATAGCTATGTGAAATCTTTTAAGAGAAAGGATATTCTAAGTATCAAAATTTTCTATTATTAACTTACCATCTATCTAATCATCTTTGATTAGAGAATACTAAAAAGTTTTTTAAAAAAAAAAAAAAAATGTTGATTCAATGATGATTAGATAGGTAGTGAGTTGGTAGTAGAAGATTTTGGTAATAAGAATATATCTTTTAAATGTCTGATGACCAAACCTTATGCGTATGTATATGAGTCAGTTTTATTTTTTAAGACAAACTTGTCATTAAGGCTAATTAAGATCTTCTCCTCTTACAGAAAGACATGGAGATTCATTCTTTTATTAAGATGCTTACTATAATTATAAATTATTTTAAATGGTTTTCTTAATAATTAAAGGAATTTAATTGGTAACACTCAACTGAACGTGTCAGTTCAAATAATTGGAAATTAAATTATATTTTATTTTATTTTTTTGGTATAAATTATATTTTATTTTTTAAAACTAAATAACTTTTTTTTTATTTAAAACATCATTAGTGAATTAAAAATATCAAAAGTTTTTTATGTTTTCAAAAATATTTGTTATATTCTTTTGTAACACTATTTTATTTCAGCCTTTTATAAAACTTTCCACTTTTTCCTTTTCATTTGATACGTACTTTATAACACGAGACTATCATGTGTTATTTAGTACTATTTTTAACATTTTAAGATGAATCCAAAAAGTATTAAATATCTTTTCTATTTTCAATTATTTAATGTATTCATATTTTTTCCCTTCCGGATATATACAGTACCTTTATATCATGAGTTATTTTTTTTTTTATATGTCAAATGCTTTTATATTGTTATATTTTTATGTTTATATTTTTTTTATCCTTTCTGATATATAGGATGTTTATATCATGAAATGATTTTGTTTGTTTGTTTGATACTTTTAATTTTATTTTATTTTTGGTGGACATTTGATACTCTTAATTTATTGACAATTAAAGATGAATAAAAAAGTATCAAATATTATTTTTTATATCTTTTTAACCATTACCAATGTGAGACATTTAAAACATATGAATACCATTTTTTATTTAATACATTTTTAGAACAAGAAAACACGGTCCCTATTTGTTTCTTAGCAATTTTTTTTTTTGATAAACTTTCTTAGCAATTTTTATTAAAAAATGAAATAGCATTAAGTATCTTTTATATTTTCAAATATTCAATATATTTATATTTCTATAATATTTTATTGACCCTTTTCAATGCAGAATCGTTGTAACACGAGACTGTCATGTTTTATTTAATATTATTTTTAACATTTCAAGATGAATCCAAAAAATGTTAAAATATTTTTTCTATTTTCAAATATTTGATGTATTTATGTTTTTTACCCTTCCTGATGCAAGACCTTTATATCACGAGGTTATTCTTATATCAAATGCTTTTATATTTTAATATTTTTTATGTATTTATATTATTTTTATCCTTCCCGATGTAGGATTTTTATATCATCAAATGGTGTTTTTTTTTTTTATTTGATACACTTTATTGACAATTCAAGATAAATAAAAAACATCACATATTTTTTATGTCTTTTTTAACCATTCCCAATGTGAGACTTTTAAAACACATAAATGTTGTTTTTTTATTTAATACCTTTTTAACCATTCCCAATGTGAGACTTTTAAAACACATAAATGTTGTTTTTTTATTTAATACCTTTTTAACCATTCCCAACATGCTCCTTAGTTGTTTTTTAGCAAATTATATTTTAGAAAATAAATTTTATATTTTTAAATATTCAATGATTTTATATTTTTTGGACCATTTCCCATGTGAGGCCTTTAAATCACTTGAATTTTGTTTTTTCATTTAATATTGATTTTAGACATGAACGACATGCTCCTTCAATGTTTCTTAACAAATTTTATTTTTTAGTAAAAAAATAATAAATGCCTTTAACTTGTTCAGATATGTAATCTATTTACATAGAAAAAAAAATTCTTATGTAACAGTAAAAGGCTATTCTCCTGTCACTCTCTCTTCGTTCTCCCAGCACCATCAACTTTTTTCCTTTTCAAAGTGAATCCCACCTTTTTATTTTTATTTTTCTTGCTGTAATACATCCTCAACTTATGTAGTAACAGCAGAAGTTGTAAACCCATTTATATATTTTGTCACCCTTCCCAATCTTTATATCATGAGATGCCATTTTTTTATTTAATACTCTTCTTTAACACTTCAAGATGAATAAAAAAGTATTAAATAATTTTTATAATTTGTATTTTTTCCAATCATTTTCGTTGTAAGATCATTAAAACACTTTAGTACAATTTTTTCATTTAAAACCAACACGTTCCCTCCGTCTTTCTTAGCAAATTTTATTAGTGAATGAAAAAATATTGAAATCTTATATATTTTCTGTTGAACAAGTGACATCAAAACTCGTGAATTGAGTTTTAATTTTTTTTTACAAAATGCTTCACTCTCTTTGCAATTTTTTTTTTCTTAATATGCTATTATTTAGGTTAAGCAAAGATATAATTGATAACAACTTAGACAAGCAAATAGAGATCAATAAATATGAATCTAAATATGCCCAAGTATGAAATAATGCTTATCTAAAGAGATAAACATATTACTATTGATCAAACTTCAATAGTACTTGAACAAATCAATACAATCTCCAAGATTTGGTTTTTAGTCGCCTTACACTTCCACCCAATTTTTTAGGCTGTGGGCAACCTTTCCAACAAAGGTCTTACTACCCTTGATTGCTATTATCTCAAGAAGGAAATATATTTAAGAATCAATAAGTACTATTAAAATACAAATTTTACAAATTGAAGTCTAGGTGTATGGTTTAAACTTGAATGTCATTTTTTTCATTTAATATAATTTTTGGACACGAATTACATGCTTCTTCCGTGTTACTTAGCAAATTTTATTCGCGAGTAATAAAAACAATTAAATGTCTTTAACATTTTCGAATATTAAATGTTTTTATATTTTTTTTACAGCTTCTTGATGCAAAATATTTATATCATGAGATGCCATTTTGTTATTTAATACTCTATTTTTTTTTACACTTTAAGATGAATAAAAAAAATAGGAAATAAATTATAACTGTTAGATTGATGTAAATCAATGATGATTAAATTGGTCGTAATGTTGTGTTGTAAACTTTTTTTGTGGTAAGTGGACACAAACAACATGTTCCGTATATATATATATATATATATATATATATATATATATATATATATATATATATATATATATATATATATATATATAGTAGGCTCTAATGTTATGTCATAAACTAACTATTTTAAAAACTTGAACACCCGGTGTAAGAGTTACAAGTCTTAACTATAATCTTGATCATTTATCCACTTGTATCCAATGGTTCATGTTACTAAAAAATTTGAGTCCTTTGATATAAGTGTGATCAACGGACAAGATTGCAAAACGAGTGTAACTTACATATATATATATATATATATATATATATATATATAGGAGAAGGTTATATTTACCCTATATATATATATTATGGGAAAAATATTTCTAAACCTATTTGAGATAAGTTGTAAACTACGCCGTTTTATTTATTTATTTAGGTGAATTATATTAACTGACGGATATAACTTTATCTCCCCCAGCGAGAAATGATAAGCATATATATATATATAAATATATTATTTTGTGTGAATCTTTATATACAAGTTAAACTTTACATTAAAAGTGATCTTCCATTGTTTCCCCAAATTTGTTTCGGAATCCTGAATTGTGCTACATTGAACAGTTACTTTTGTTAATCAACAGAAGAAAAAGAATGAATTATTGTTTGCTTGATATGGTTTTGTAAATAAAACCCATATTCTCCAATCAATTACAATCTCATGGTCTAATGACCGGAATCTGGAACAGGTTGCTGTGTTTACTCAGCATCTGCAAGATGGTCATATGGAAATTCCTGTTTATGATTTACCTTCTAAGATCTTATGCAGGGTTGGGTCTGTTAAGTTAAAGGTACTGTCATCTTTCTTCACAGGTTAATATCGTTATTTACTCTAAATGTTTAATGCATATTGGACATAATGTGCTTTTTTGCTTTTATAGGCTGAAGCTCACACAGATGAGGTATTTGCTCAAGTCACTTTAGTTCCCGAACCACAGGTTGGCTACTTTCTCTCCTAACATCTACCCTCGTCTTCTTTCCTTTTTCCTTCTTTGTTTCATTTGTAACTAGTGTCCTTTTTTTTTAATATATTCTGTTGGTAAGTGGGTGTTTCAATGATCTATACGCTCGGGGAGTGTTAAAAAGAATATGTTTAGGATATTTTTATTAGAATATCTTTAGAATATCTTTATTATTTATAAAGATATATTTTCTTATTTCATTAGGATTTAGGTTAGATATAGGCTAAGTCTATTAGTATTTACTTATATATTGTACTCAATTGAATCAATTCAATATACAAATTTATTTCAATATTTCTCTCGTTAGGTTCTGATATCATGTAAAAATAACAAGAGACGAGAGAAACATTGAAATAAATCTGTATATTGAGTACAATATATAAAGAAATACTAATGGGCTTAGCCTATATATAACCTAAATTTTAATGAAATAAGGAAATAGATCTTCATAAATAATAAAGATATCCTAAAGATATTCTAATAAAGATATCCTAAAATATTCTTTCTAACATACTAAATTAGTATACTAAGAGTTCAATCTTGAAGAATGAAATATCAATTAATCTTGTGAGATATACAGATATGGATAATGTATTAATATAACTGGTTATTGCTCTTGATCTTTGCAGCAAGATGATCTTAGATTGGAGGAAGAAGACACTTATCAGATACCTTGCAGAACTATAACATACACCTTTAGTAAGACACTAACTCCATCAGACACAAGTACACATGGTGGATTATCTATTCCGAAGCGACATGCTGATGGATGCTTCCCTCCTCTGGTTGGAATCCCTATCTAGAATTATAACACTTTGAACAACCTGTTTAATTTACAGTGTGCTTGATAAGGGATTATGCCTTTTCTATTTATTTGCAACGTGGTTTTGGACTTTTGGGTGATGTCTGTTCTTGTTTGTGGCTTTTGACCATGTTATTGTATTTTTATATTTCATCAAGAAGCATATTTTTGCTGTTAACAAGTGGCTTGGATTAAAGAAAACATTGACATGATTTTTATTGGTTTGGTTTTGTCATTCTACTCTTACTAATTTCATGTCATTGATATTACAGGATATGACTCATCAATCACCAACACAAGAGCTGGTTGCGAAAGACATGCATGGGTTTGAGTGGCGTTTTCGACATATATATCGTGGTAAGTTTAATTTATCTCAAAGATTCCCGCAATGTAGCCACCAATGTTAATGCTAAATTGAATAAAACTAGCAAATGGTGGTAGCTCAGTTGGTAGTAAGGGAGCTGAGTAAGTGGAAAGAAAAGGACCTCGGCTCGATCCTCACATGTCTCCTTTGAGAGGAGTTTAAATATCTCCATCTCGGATTAGTCTCATGGCCGGCTCAAAGAGTCGAAGTTTGTGGAGACATCAGAGGGAGCCAACTTGCCTCAAAATGATAATTAGGATTGGGTTAACTCCAATTTTTTTTGAATAAAACTACAATCCTTTTGAGGTATCTGACATACCTTCTGTAAGTAGCTCTTCAACTTTTGCAACCCCTTCAAATTTATGACCATAAGTTGGGGAACATGTCCACATATTTTTTTTCTTGCAATAAATGCTCTTTTAGATTCATTAGTTAATGTCTGAGTTGGATACTATCTAAAATGAAATGCAGGTCAGCCGAAACGACACTTGCTTACTAGTGGCTGGAGCAAATTTGTGAATGCCAAAAAGCTTGTTGCTGGAGATGCATGCATTTTCGTTAGGTTCTCTCTATATCTATGTCTCGTCTTTCCCTCCTTCTCCCCAAATTCTGTTTGTTGGTATTGCAGAGAAACTCCGGTTCCATTCCAAATATCATGTTTTTTTTTTAATTTATTTGAATGCCTCTAATCTTAGCATGTTAGAAAATAACTATTATTATTTGTTCTATCCAATTCGTTTAGGTGTTACTATAGTCATGGTTATGCATTCGCAAAGGAGTTTTTTTGGCTGTAGTGGTAGACTGGAGGATTAGAATTGAAAAATTATTTGATATGGAATTATTATTTGAAAATTTATAGGAGCAATGTAAGATTTTGAATGATTGGGACTATTAAGTGAATCATGATAATGATAATGAAAGTGTTAGTAACCAGGATAATGCTTTATATCATTGCAGTGGGGAAAATGGAGAACTTTTTATTGGGATTCGTAGAGCAATTAAACAATACAACAGTGCATCCACATATCCATCTCTGATATCGGGTCAATGCATGAAACTTGGAATATTGACTAGTGCTTCCCATGCTATTGCCAGAGGATCCATGTTCAGTGTCTATTACCGCCCTTGGTGAGTTGTTCAGGATTTATCAGATTGAAAACTCAAATGCACATATCTAATTTTCTTATATTTTAGATGTACATATAAGGTGGCGAATCGGAGCCGTGGTAAAACTGTTCCTTCATGACTGAAAGGTCATGGGTTCGAATCGAGGAAACAGCCTCTTTGCAATTATGCAAGGGTAAGGCTGCGTACAAGGATTTCCTCCACCCCACACTCGCTAGTCGGGTTTAACGGGGAGTGGTTTGGTTTGGTTTTAGATGTATATATGCCCTTTGGGTATACGTTTGAATTGGAAAGAGCTTTTACACGCATCTTTTACAGGACCAATCCCTTTGAATTTATTATTCCTCTGAAAAGCTACATGAAGTCAACTGAAACGGACTATTCAATTGGAATGAGAGTTCAAATGCGGTTTAAAGTTGAAGAATCTCCAAGAAGGTGATGATGCCAAAGTTTGGCTGAGTCATGAATGGTTTATTTTGAAATGCCTTTGTCCCTATAAAAGAAAAAATGTACCAATGATGTTTATGATAATTATAATATCTACTTGTAACTAGCATTTGTGGATAGAATATGAAAATTGTTATGGATTAAATTATAAGAAACTGTTTCAATCCAAAATGAATATTTGTGAGCACTGTGGATATCATTTGAAAATGAATAGTTTATATAGAATTGAACTTACCTGAAATAATCAAAAAGCAACTCTTATTCTTCCAATTTGAGTTTTCATATTTCATATTTATTTATTTTTCACAATCATAATATCATAGATCTGATGCCTTTTTGTTTGAGTAACCAGATATGCAGGTACAATAATTGGTGTTGAAGATATCGATAGTATCAGGTGGCCTGGTTCAGAATGGAGACGTTTCAAGGTAATCAAATCCTTACCAATTCTGTGGATTTAGTTCCTTGAAGTTATGATACCTTTCTATTTTATTTTACTTTGATTTAATTAAATCTATATCTCTTCTTAGGTGCAATGGGATGTCATACTAGATAGGTATATGCATCCTGAAAGGGTTTGTCCTTGGTGGATTGAACCATTGAAATCTGCCAAGAAGAAGTACATTCCTATTTCCACCCTATCAAAAAAGTCATGTGTACTTAACCCGTCATTGCTTGGATTAAGTGGCTTGCCCAAGGATGGTAAGTTCTTATCCTTATATTTCTCAAAATTGAGTTGCCTGTAAAATTCTCTTGATTCGAGGAAGCTACAAGATGCTATAACTTTTCATGTTTATGATAATGTGTGATCTTTTTTGTGAACATTGGCCTAGTTGAATTCTCTTCTTGTTAGCAGACGAAGTTCAAAATTCAGCCAATCCTGCATCTCAGAAAATGGATTGGGACTTACAAAGTCAAGATTACAATGCAATATGTTCTCTACAGCCTGTGCAAAAACTATCATCAACAGATGTACTCCCATTGAAGGTCACCATCCGTGACTCACAGTTTGGGATGGAGAATACAAATCAGCTACCTTTTCTTATGCTAGACCCTCTTCACCAATCTCTTGGCTACCACCCATTGTTATATCCACATGAAGACTTATCAACTTCGAGTTCAAATGTGAACTCCACTGGTTCTGAATCCCAGGGATGGCCTTATTCTCAATCTAAAGATGAAAATGATGTTCCTTTTGGCCAACCTGGCAGTTGTAGTAGATACAAGCTTTTTGGGGTTAGCTTAACTGATAACCAACCAAAGCTCCCTTCACAACAATTTTCTATTCTTAGCGAGATTTCAAGTCTCCTTTCCAATCCTCCATTATGTATTACCTGTGGGAAAACATGCAAGAAGTGTCGCTCTGTTAATAGGAGTTGCACAAAGGTACTTAGCATTTATGATTTAACCATCCATTGCTTGATTTTATTTAGTTTTGTAGAATGTTTTTCATTGTTGTGTGATATTTTTTGTGCTTCTATCTAAAATATAGGTAGGAGAGGGGGAGGTTAACTGAATAGAAAGATTCAATTGAATAGAAAGGTTACTGTGTAGGTATGCTAGATCATTTTGGTATATAGGTGGGAATTGAAACCTCATGATATAAATAATGGGTTCCTCATTTCTGCTGTCACTACTGATGGAAAAACTTGCAACAAATATATAATAATAGGATGCGGAGCCGTATCCTGAACTTAACAAAAAAAAAAAAAAAAAAGGATACGGATTCGGGTCCTGATGGAAGTAAGTGTTGCTGCAAATTTTCTGATCTGCAGCGACCGGAGAGCTATTAAAGCCATAAATAATATAGTTGGTAGCTGAAGCTGAAACAATTTTTAGGCATTTAGAAATCTAAGCTAAGCAACTATCTATTTCAGGTGCTTAAGCTGGGAAGTGCTCTTGGAAGAGCGATTAACCTCTCTCATTTTCCTGGATATAATGAACTCATTTCTGAACTCGACTGCATGTTTGATTTTGGAGGAAGCTTAATCAATGGAAGCAGTGGATGGCATGTGACCTACATAGATGCTGATGGAGATATAACGCTGTTAGGGTATTATCCATGGCAGTTAAGTACTGAAATCAACAGTAGTGTCTTATGAAAGTTAACTTTGACATGACTTCTCTGCATGTGTTTCTACGTAGTATAAATAACAATTTTGATATTTGTAAAATCTGCATTTGCTTCTCAAACATTGCATGTACATAAGAAGAAACCTGAAAAGCCACCGTTGTTTTTCTTTTCTTTTTGTACATGAATGTGTGAAAATTTACCATCAACGTTTTAGTAATATGCATATGGTAAATTGCAAAATCAAGTGATTTCAATTTTTTAACCAAAAACCAGCTCTGGTTGGATTTTTTTCATTTACATATTAAAACACTACTTTTTAGTTACTTAAGCAACACTAGAAAAAATTAAGGTCCCTTTGGTATGGTAAATTACTTTTTTTTTTGTTGTTGCTAAATTTAGTATTGTACCATTAAACTATGCAGGGATTTCCAGTCCATGGTGCAAAAGATGATCATATGTCCAAAGGATGGTATTAACAACCTCAATCCAAGCTCCTCAGCAGATCCTACAAGTCTTTAGACATTGCCTTACTGCTTGTTGGACTAGTGCATCTTTGTCTGTTCTTTGTATGCAGCAGTTCTGTGTTGTTTCTAGTTCCATGATGTTCTATATTTCTTTCGTTTTCAAACCTCGGAGATCTGCAATATCATAATTCATAAACTTGTGTGAATTATGGCATTATTGATATACAACAATCATAGAAAAAATTATAGGGTCAAAAAATGAATGTTTTTATTAATATTAATAGTACATACATGGCCATTATATCAGCCATTATATCATTATATCAGTCCATCCTATCGCGGGTCAGCTCTCTGCAAATCAGGTTAAATTTTCCCTTATTAATCAGACACTCACGAAGTGAAGCAAATTTTGTTTGGTCGGCCCTAATAGTACATACATGGCCATTATATCATCATGAATGGGCGTGTACGTATCATTCTTATTGCTCTCTGATCAGGTTAAATGTTTTTATTAATAAGAATTATCAGAATTGCGAGTTTCTAGAAAATTGAAGCAAATTTTGTTTGGTCATATGATGATTTCAATGCCGAAAGGGAAAAATGTGTGTCATTTTAAAGGATGTAAAGTTGTGTCGTCATAAGAGAGAGAACGAGATAGATAAAGGAGACGGTTGACAAAAAAAAAAAAAAGGTATAAGTTCCACCTCTTTGTGAGAGTATTAACGATTATTTTTCCTACAGGATAAGCAGTTTACCGTTACTCAAATTCTTTCTAAACTTAAAAAGAGAAGTCTTCCAGAATAATTGCACTGCCACCTACTTCTGGTGGTTCGGGCCTTATCTAAAAAGTTATAAATATCTAAACGAATGGTAGATGTTAGCATTTGTTGTTCCCAGTGAGTACGAGACAAGAGACTATGATGTCCATGTCGACAACCTTGAAATTGAATCTGGGTCAGCCCATGATTTTGAATCCCCATGTCACTTGTGTCATCGAATTCCCACCCTCCTCCGTTACCTTAACTCATACTCACAAACATGCTTCTTCTTCAACAATTCTTCGTCATACTCGAACCCACTTGCACACACTTGCTTGGTCCCATTCTCATCCATCCCCAGAATCCAATGACCAAGTTGAAGACCTTCGGGTTCCTGACCCTTGGTTAGTCCCAACCATTGCCTTGCAGGTACTCCTTTTTTGTTCCTTTTAAGTCTCAAATTGGTATTCTTTTTAGGAAATTTTAGAAATATAAGTGGTTGAGATGTTCCAACATGTGTGTGTTTTTTCACTAATTAGGAATCAGAGTGGCTTAGGTTTACTTTACATAAATGGTTGGACGATGAATACTGTCCAGAAGAAACCAATGTGGAGATAAGCAGAGTTGCTGCCAACTCATACCACAATTCTTTGCTAAAGAAGCAAACAGACTTGGGTGAGATTTTGTTGAAGATGGCACATGAATTGGAGTCAATTTCTTACAAAGAAAGTTTTCATGGGGCATACTCATCAGCAAATGCTGCTGTTAACCTCATTGCCCAACGAATAGAACAGTTCAGTTAGAGAATATAATATAAATCATTAAAAAGGCCTTTACCTACCACCTTAAGGTAGGTGAGGGCATTTTTAATGATTTATATTATATTCTCTAATTCTCTCCCAGTCAATTTGAATTTGATTGCTCCACATGGTTTGCTTATTTCACTTCTGCTGGGATTAAATTTTACTTCCCCCTATTGTTTAGTACAATCTTGTTTCTTTCTTAATTTTTTTAAAATTTGATCCTCATGAAATCAAGTAGCTTAGGTTTTTTGGTTTGAGTTTCTGTATCCCATATTGTGATTGAAATATTGTGGCCTTTGAGTATTATGGTGTTTTTTTTGTTTCCATTTTTTTGCGCTAGCAGAAAAATGAAATGAACCACATAAAGCAGTGTGTGCATATTATACACTGAATTTAATTAAGTTGGTATGTGATAAAAATGGGCTGCTCCTTTTCAAGAAGATCATGAAATCCATAAAGACATTATCGGGTCACTAATGCTCAACCTTCAATTCTGTTAATCTATTCAATTACTTGTACTCAACAAATGAACCAAAATGTTCTATCACTGAATTTTGAAGGAAAAAGGCAAGAAATTCACACCTTGAATGTTACTTTCTTATCAATGAATGCAGTCTGCAAAACAAATCAGTGAAAACAATGTTTATGAGTGGTAACTCAATAAGACATTTAATTATGAAATGAAATTTTTGTTAGCATATTCTACCAAGCTAGGTTAGTCCCAAAGAAGAAGGTGGTGGGTTGAATTGTACAAACAGATCCACATGCAGGGGGTCCTATGTGGTTAATACCAAAAAAAAAAAGAGGATCCTAAGTGGAGCTCTTTTACCAACAAATTGGGGTTAGATCATAGATTGGAAGATCTGACTATCCCATAGTCGCTGCCTACAACAAGATTCATTCATAGTCTTTTAGAGTGCGAGGAGATTCAACACCAAATAAGGGTATTACGCGTGCTTACCCTACAAGAGGTATACCCTTTGTGTTGATGAACTATATTGATTCTTTAACATCCCAAACCACAATCAATACATGCTTCAGCCGATCCGGTTACTCCTTCAATGATAAAGGAGGTTACTCCTTCAATGATAAACCTTCTTAAAACATGGGAACCAAAAAGTGTTTTAAGCAACAAGAACTGAAGTTTTTGCATAGGTTTTCATGTGGCAATAATCATAATGACCTGAAGTTGCACGATGCTTGTTCTTTACTTTCAATCCTTAGAGAGATTCCAGGTTGATTTTAAGTTATCTTTGTGTAAGCATTTTCTAAAGTGTGCTTTCCTTTGTCAAGTAGTCCATTGGTGCTGCAAATCCTATCATGAAGAGGTCTACTGATGGAAAATTATTTGGATACGATACCGATTGTGAGGCTTTTATCACATGAACTGAAGGTGCAATAAGATCTACTTTGAGCATCAATGCTTCTGTCATCTTTTACTATAGTCTAAAGGTAAACATGGAGGATCTTTTCAAAGTTGCCATCTTTTACTAGAGTCCAAAGGCAAACCCGGAGAATCTTATTCTTGTATCATTAAGAAGAAAATGAAGGACCTGAAATGACTGCGGTCTAGGACAGATTGTCATTTGTTCATTTTGTTAGTGGAGAATCTTTTTTGTTTCAATCCAATTTACACGTGGATGTGGTTCATGACCACTAGTTCAATGAAATTGTTCAAACCATAGCCACAGGAAACAAAAACAGAAGAAAGTAGCTAATTGACAATTGTTTGGACTGAACACGGAGACAAGTTGCAAATGGAAAAGCATCACAATACTTCTCCAATTGCAAGGAAAGTTTTGTGTTGGTTGATGCAAGAAGGGCACTAGCCTTTGATGCACAAAGCATGATATGGAATATATAATATTCAGAAGCAAAAGAGGCTTTTATCTTATTTTCTTTTCGTTCAATAGAAAGAGCAAAGGGTCTTGCTCATGCAATCTCAGGTGAAGATCTACCATATGAATACCTGGATAGATTCTCTCCAAAAAGCAGGATGATCCTTGCAAATAGGAATGGAACCAAATTGAAATGAAAGTCCCATTACAATGGTTCTCTCTCTCTCTTACCTTCAAGAACAGTATAGAACAATAAAATACATATTCCTTGTGCTATCATGCTTATTTAGGGTGCCTTGAGAGCATATGCGATGGATTTCGATGCGGTTTACACACCTAGAAATAGAATGGAGTTGAAATGTCTGTTTATCAGACAGGCACATGTTCAGTTCCATCTTTTTACTGAGTATTACTAATCATCTATTGCTTCCAAATTTTAACATCAATTTAATTCTCATTTATTTTCATAACAATGAATATATTCTTTTTGTTTCAGAAGATTTCAAGTGCCAGATTGTTCTGTAACAATTTTGTTTTTCTCAGACCCTATTTTTACAGTTTACAAGATGATATGTTACCATTTATTTCTAACATTGAGTTACCGAAACAATAAACCTAGAAACATGGCCATTTATGTCACTAGAATAACAATCCAGCAAAGTGACACGTGCAGGTTTTCTAGGTCGTTATATTGTTAATGAATATGTGGCGCATTTAATGTTGACTGAAATGAAAATCAGTTAATAAATAAGCAGCTAGTTTACTTCGGCCTTGGCATTCTTGATGTTCCTCTTTTTGAAGAACTGCTGCACAGGGTTTGATCACTGTCAGTAACTTTCACAATCTTCCAATTATGACAAGAATGATCTTTGTTCTTGTTCTGTAATGAAAATACATGATAGTTTCATTACACAACTCTTTCATATATTTACTTTTAAGAAGTTATTTTATCTACAATCAGACTGAATGAGAGCTTGAGACTCTCTTGTTTTGCCTACAGAATGAACTTAAATGCCATGCCTTTTTCTTAATCCTTATCCCAACCTTTTGGGTGTGAAATTAATCCTATTTGGGGTTGCCCTTAAATGCAATGCTTGAATATATTTAGAAGACTACGGATAAAAGTGAAATGACTCACTCTTACTAAACAAGTAGTTAAAATTTTAAATTGGAAGGTGTTTTTCATCATTGTTACTTTTTCCTAAAATACATTGGACAAACTTCTACTGTCCTTGATCTGGTGCAGGAAACTCCAAATTCTTAAAAGATGTGAAACCTCCATCCACGACCAAATTATGTCCACTAACATACTTGGCATCATCAGATGCAAGATAAAGTGCAGCATTAGCAATATCATTGGGTTCACAATTTGCTCCCTTCAGAACACCAACATTATGAACTATGTCTACAAGTCTCTGAGCATCATGATGTGGATATATCTGACTCATTTCACTCATGACAAAAGTAGTGGGAATGGCAAAAGGTGATATGCAATTGACTCGGATTCCATACCTGCACAGCTCTGAAGCTAAAGATTTAACAATGCCTATAATAGCACACTTGGATATTGAGTAAGTGTGCTGGGACATTCCTCCCATCACTCCAGTGACACTGGCTGTGCAGATAATGGATCCGGCTCCACGTGGCATCATTACACGTGCTGCGTGCTTGATGCCTGCCACAACCCCACGAACATTTATCTCCATGACTTTGTCAAACAATGCCAAATCCAGGTCAACAATGCTTGGAGGAGTTCTGCAGGCTATCCCTGCATTATTGTACATGATATCAAGTTGTTTGTATTCAGAGATGGCAAAATCAACAGCACTAGATATGTCTGATTCTTTGGTGACATCACACTTTATAAAAGCAGCATTAGGTCCTAGTTCTTTTGCAGTCTCTTGGCCAAGTTGTTGTTGGATATCAGCAATTATGACCTTGGCCCCATTATTGATAAATTGTGTTGCTGCAGCCTTTCCTATTCCACTAGCTGCCCCAGTGATGATTGCTACCTTGTCTTGTAGCTTCCTGGACCATCCCATTACATGTGAATTAAAGGCATAAACAACAGATATTCTTTGACAACAGTTACAATATGTTGAGCATCATTTGATCATGTATCTAATAATTGGTGGAAATAGAAATTCAGAACTAAAAGGTGGTGTAGTCTTAAAAGTGCCATTTGATAACAGTCAGTATGTGACTAATCATGATTCAGCTCTATAGTCCTCTCCTTCCACTTTTGCACATACACAACAATATACCGCAGCTAATGTAGTATATAAAATGCAAGAAAAAGACCTAAAGAACTAGTAAAACAGCTAATCAACTTCATATTATCAAAGGAAGTGTACCAACTAAAATGCAAGAGAAAAGAGCTCAATTAGTAGTCAAAGCGGTTAGCTTGACTTTGTGCAATTAAAGTTAATATCTTAAGACTGCTATGCAGTTATTAAATTAATTCATAATATATAGGTCAAAAACCTTCAAATTGAAATTCCTACTTAATATACAAGAGATGTTAAACTAAAATTTACAAGTATGAGATTAGTAACAGTGTAAATAGAAGGAATGCAGAGACTATAAATTAGAAACTTTTCAAGCATCCATCGTGCATTCATGCCTAGTTGCATCATGAATGAATATTCATTCCCTGACCCTTTACTTCTTTTGCAAAAATTTCCCGTTACCAACCATAATGATTCTTATTTGTCTGAACAGAATAAATAACGTTTTGCCATGCTATAGATAAATAGAAAAAAGGAAATATAAGGCAAAGAACACAGGAACTGAAGAATGCCACACCTTCCAGTATGAGTAGATAACAACCTGTGGAAGCTCTCAGCAAACAAAGCCCTTGAATAGAAAACGTTTTCTCTGCTTTTAACAATCAACAACAACACAGTAAGCTGTATTACTATTCATAACTCAGAAACAATCAAAGAACTGAAAGGAAAATCCACATGCAGGATCAAAAGGTTATAATATTAAAAAAGAGTCAGTCAATTGACTCATTTCATTGACCTAGTTGTTAACACTTTACACAATCCTTCCACCCAACAAACTAGACAAGTAAAGAAAATCTATAGCCATTTTCTTAATACAAAATATTTCCATAAACAGAAAGCTGATTCAAGAGATGGAATAGCAGATTAAGTTGAAAATAAAAAACAGAACATCCTATACTCAGGTTTTTAATCATCAAACAGAAAAGATAGATAAAAAGATCTGATTAAAACAAAGAAACAAGAGAAATGAAGTGTGAAACCAACCTTAAACCAATTCTAAACATGATTTTCCGCCAAAAATATGGCTCAGATGAAGACACACAGAGAGGATGGTGTTGTAGTCTGAGCTTTAGCTTTGCTTCCTTGGTAGACTAAACAAGAGGTAGAGAGAGAATGTGATTAGTGGAGCTTATGGTAGTAAGTACAAGTACCATATAAATTATAAAATGCTGTTGGGTAATTTAGTCAATGTGGCTAAAGAATATGGGTAAAATGTATATCACTTCAAAGGACGTAAAGTTATATTATTTTAAGTGAGAGAAAGAGATAGATAAAGGAGAAGAGAAAGTAGATAAAAAAAATATAAAGGTGTGGGTGAAATGATATAAGTTGTGTTATTTAAAAGAAAAAACATTTTTTTCAAAATAATATATATGTAATAATATGCATGCCCCATGATTGACGTTCATAGAATAATTTTGTTTTTGAACCTTATCGGCCAAAATGCATTGCTTTCGACATTGTGAGAATTTAACAATGGATGAAGGAATTAGTTCCCGAGACTCTGATCTTTGAATCAAAACATCTTATTAATACTGTTATGACCTAAGCACATGCACTGATATAAACACCTGACATTATATGTAATATCTCGAGCGTGAAGGTGGGAAGTGATCGTCGATGTGCAAGGGCACGGACAAGGAGCGGCTACTGGCAGGCTTCCAGCGGCGGAGTACATGAATGAATCGAATAAAACCAGAAAGAGAGGGATTCCAGAGATTGTGCTAGTATAGGACAGCACAGCTGGGGATAGAATTAATTGGTATTACCTGTACTAGAACAAGATGCATCTATTTTTCGGTAGCCCGAATCGGAAGAACTCCACAATTAAGCGTGTGACTTAGAGCAATTCAGGGATGGGTGAGTGAGGACAAAACACGCTGAAAAGTCTCGTGTTAATGTGTTGGGATAATAGTTGATGCTTGCAAGTAGCCGAGCGTTACACTATACATTTGTATATTCTTACTAAAAGACATCTGTCTATAAATTTTTACAAATTACATTACGAAATTTTAATCCCAATTTGTGTATATTGTGTAACCTAGTGTATTCAACAAGAGTACATGATATAGTTTGTAAACAAATGTGATGCTTGCAAGTGGCCAAGCGTTACACTATACATTTGTATATTCTTACTAAAAAACATCGGTCTATAAATTTTTACAAATTACGCGAAATATATTAATGTACCACCATTTGGTTAACATTTTCTTTGTGGTGGTTATCTAGATGCTGATGTATTTATAACGGCCACAAATGAATTTGGGTTGAGTTGGATTAACTGGATGGATTCAACCCATTAAAAATAAATAAAATGATTAGTGTTTATCCTTTTGAAGGATATACAATTATGTTATTTTAGTCAAAATTAATATATTTTATAATGAGGAAAACGGAAATTATGGTGGTAGAAAGTGAGAATTTTTTTAATTAAAATATTAAATAAATAATAATAATTTTAACTAAAATCACGACACTTTAAAAAAAAATATGTTTCCCGTAAATAAAACACTTGTCAAAATAAAACATGCAATTGCAAAAAGTGTTAGTTAAAATTAACACAATTCTAGGTTACCAAGAAAATTAACACAATTCCCAAATCAACTAAAATGTAACAGCACTTCACCAAAAAATAAAATAAAAATGTAACAGCAAATCTTAAACGTACTTTTCACCTACAAAAGTAAGCGCAGGATATATTTACAAACTTTAAAACTTTTTTATTTACAAACTCTTACAAACTACAGTATATTCTCCCGAGAGAACACTGGTTTCTTTATGTTCTCCCGGGAGAACATAGTGTAATTTGTAAAAAAAATTCAAAAAAATTTGTAAACGGATCCTTCCCCCAAAAGTGAACCTTGACAAGTCAATTAGGGGGGCATTTGGTTGAGGATAAATTTTATGAATAATAGGGAAATGGTTGGAAAGTGAGATAGGAAGAAAAATGTAAAAAAAAAATTGTTTGGTTGGGAAAAAATTTACGGGGAAAATTAGGTAACTTTTATGAAATCTATGTTTGGTTGTAGATAAAATATAGATGGAAAAATTAGATAACTTTACGAAAATAATCCTGTTTGTAAATATCTTGTTTAGTGGCTGCGACTTTACAATGATGTCAAATACCCACATAAGAGAGAGTATCTAAGTCTTTTGGTCAAAAGCCTATCCCCAAAGATTGGTTGCTTTTCACAAATACCACATGCTCAAAGGACAAATTTGCCGGCTATATCCATGATAAAAGGTAAGCAACTTGATTTGGTAGATAAGTTATTTAGGTGGGTAAGTGAAGAAGATGGCTCAACCAAACATGGTTATTACATATTCCCACTTCCTACTTACCCAACTATCTCAAAACTTTCCCCCAACCAAACACCCCTTAAGCTATTTGAAGTTTATAGTGGCGTAGGATTAGGAGAAGTCATACATGACTCATGAAGAGGAGTCAAAATGGACCGCACTATCAAAGTGGGTTCAACTAGACAAATAAGCTCAAATTACTAGCAAAAATGGAGCTTTAATTTTGTGCTAAATGAGTGGGCAGGAAGAGAGAGGAAAAAGAGAGAGAGAGTAAAAAGAAGAGAGAGAAATTTTTTTCCCTCCAAATATAATAGTTTTAGTAGAAGGATTATCATGGGCCAGGATCACATTAATTTTTTTGGCAAAAAATGTGTGGGTTTGATCAATAAAATCAAGGGTTTTATAATTCTCAAGTTACATTAGAATTGAAATATTATATTATAGAGATAAAAAACATGTGGAAAATCTTATATGATAAAGACAAAAAATATGTGGGACCCATATAAAATTATGTGTAAGACCCATATTAGCACGGAAATTGAAAAGGTGCATAAGAAGACTTCAATTCTCATATTGAATGAGAATTATAAAAACCTAAAATATCTCAACGGAATTAATTCTAGCTGATTTCGTTTGACCTACCCTTAATGAATAAGTAATTTAAGCCAAATTTAATTTTCACAATTGATTGTTATTATCAAATAAATCGATTAAATTTAAAAATATGGGGGCATTCCGAGAATTGAACTCGGGACCTCGACAAATAAGCTCAAATTACTAGCAAAAATGGAGCTTTAATTTTGTGCTAAATGAGTGGGCCAGAAGAGAGAGGAAAAAGAAGAAGGAGAGAGTAAAAAGAAGATAGAGAAATTTTTTTCCCTCCAAATATAATAGTTTTAGTAGAAGGATTATCATGGGCCAGGATCACATTAATTTTTTTGGCAAAAAATGTGTGGGTTTGATCAATAAAATCAAGGGTTTTATAATTCTCAAGTTACATTAGAATTGAAATATTATATTATAGAGATAAAAAACATGTGGAAAATCTTATATGATAAAGACAAAAAATATGTGGGACCCATATAAAATTATGTGTAAGACCCATATTAGCACGGAAATTGAAAAGGTGCATAAGAAGACTTCAATTCTCATATTGAATGAGAATTATAAAAACCTAAAATATCTCAACGGAATTAATTCTAGCTGATTTCGTTTGACCTACCCTTAATGAATAAGTAATTTAAGCCAAATTTAATTTTCACAATTGATTGTTATTATCAAATAAATCGATTAAATTTAAAAATATGGGGGCATTCCGAGAATTGAACTCGGGACCTTGACAAATAAGCTCAAATTACTAGCAGAAATGGAGCTTTAATTTTGTGCTAAATGAGTGGGCCAGAAGAGGGAGGAAAAAGAAGAAGGAGAGAGTAAAAAGAAGAGAGAGAAATTTTTTTCCCTCCAAATATAATAGTTTTAGTAGAAGGATTATCATGGGCCAGGATCACATTAATTTTTTTGGCAAAAAATGTGTGGGTTTGATCAATAAAATCAAGGGTTTATAATTCTCAAGTTACATTAGAATTGAAATATTATATTATAGAGATAAAAAACATGTGGAAAATCTTATATTATAAAGACAAAAAATATGTGGGACCCATATAAAATTATGTGTAAGACCCATATTAGCACGGAAATTGAAAAGGTGCATAAGAAGACTTCAATTCTCATATTGAATGAGAATTATAAAAACCTAAAATATCTCAACGGAATTAATTCTAGCTGATTTCGTTTGACCTACCCTTAATGAATAAGTAATTTAAGCCAAATTTAATTTTCACAATTGATTGTTATTATCAAATAAATCAATTAAATTTAAAAATATGGGGGCATTCCGAGAATTGAAATCGGGACCTCGACAAATAAGCTCAAATTACTAGCAAAAATGGAGCTTTAATTTTGTGCTAAATGAGTGGGCCAGAAGAGAGAGGAAAAAGAAGAAGGAGAGAGTAAAAAGAAGAGAGAGAAATTTTTTTCCCTCCAAATATAATAGTTTTAGTAGAAGGATTATCATGGGCCCGGATCACATTAATTTTTTTGGCAAAAAATGTGTGGGTTTGATCAATAAAATCAAGGGTTTTATAATTCTCAAGTTACATTAGAATTGAAATATTATATTATAGAGATAAAAAACATGTGGAAAATCTTATATTATAAAGACAAAAAATATGTGGGACCCATATAAAATTATGTGTAAGACCCATATTAGCACGGAAATTGAAAAGGTGCATAAGAAGACTTCAATTCTCATATTGAATGAGAATTATAAAAACCTAAAATATCTCAACGGAATTAATTCTAGCTGATTTCGTTTGACCCACCCTTAATGAATAAGTAATTTAAGCCAAATTTAATTTTCACAATTGATTGTTATTATCAAATAAATCGATTAAATTTAAAAATATGGGGGCATTCCGAGAATTGAAATCGGGACCTCGACAAATAAGCTTAAATTACTAGCAAAAATGGAGCTTTAATTTTGTGCTAAATGAGTGGGCCAGAAGAGAGAGGAAAAAGAAGAAAGAGAGAGTAAAAAGAAGAGAGAGAAATTTTTTTCCCTCCAAATATAATAGTTTTAGTAGAAGGATTATCATGGGCCCGGATCACATTAATTTTTTTGGCAAAAAATGTGTGGGTTTGATCAATAAAATCAAGGGTTTTATAATTCTCAAGTTACATTAGAATTGAAATATTATATTATAGAGATAAAAAACATGTGGAAAATCTTATATTATAAAGACAAAAAATATGTGGGACCCATATAAAATTATGTGTAAGACCCATATTAACACGGAAATTGAAAAGGTGCATAAGAAGACTTCAATTCTCATATTGAATGAGAATTATAAAAACCTAAAATATCTCAACGGAATTAATTCTAGCTGATTTCGTTTGACCTACCCTTAATGAATAAGTAATTTAAGCCAAATTTAATTTTCACAATTGTTTGTTATTATCAAATAAATCGATTAAATTTAAAAATATGGGGGCATTCCGAGAATTGAAATCGGGACCTCGACAAATAAGCTCAAATTACTAGCAAAAATGGAGCTTTAATTTTGTGCTAAATGAGTGGGCTAGAAGAGAGAGGAAAAAGAAGAAGGAGAGAGTAAAAAGAAGAGAGAGAAATTTTTTTCCCTCCAAATATAATAGTTTTAGTAGAAGGATTATCATGGGCCCGAAAATTTTTTTGGCAAAAAATTTGTGGGTTTGATCAATAAAATCAAGGGTTTTATAATTCTCAAGTTACATTAGAATTGAAATATTATATTATAGAGATAAAAAACATGTGGAAAATCTTATATTATAAAGACAAAAAATATGTGAGACCCATATAAAATTATGTGTAAGACCCATATTAACACGGAAATTGAAAAGGTGCATAAGAAGACTTCAATTCTCATATTGAATGAGAATTATAAAAACTTAAAATATCTCAACGGAAATAATTCTAGCTGATTTCGTTTGACCTACCCTTAATGAATAAGTAATTTAAGCCAAATTTAATTTTCACAATTAATTGTTATTATCAAATAAATCGATTAAATTTAAAAATATGGGGGCATTCCGAGAATTGAACTCGGGACCTCGACAAATAAGCTCAAATTACTAGCAAAAATGGAGCTTTAATTTTGTGCTAAATGAGTGGGCCAGAAGAGAGAGGAAAAAGAAGAAGGAGAGAGTAAAAAGAAGAGAGAGAAATTTTTTTCCCTCCAAATATAATAGTTTTAGTAGAAGGATTATCATGGGCCCGGATCACATTAATTTTTTTGGCAAAAAATGTGTGGGTTTGATCAATAAAATCAAGGGTTTTATAATTCTCAAGTTACATTAGAATTGAAATATTATATTATAGAGATAAAAAACATGTGGAAAATCTTATATTATAAAGACAAAAAATATGTGGGACCCATATAAAATTATGTGTAAGACCCATATTAGCACGGAAATTGAAAAGGTGCATAAGAAGACTTCAATTCTCATATTGAATGAGAATTATAAAAACCTAAAATATCTCAACGGAATTAATTCTAGCTGATTTCGTTTGACCCACCCTTAATGAATAAGTAATTTAAGCCAAATTTAATTTTCACAATTGATTGTTATTATCAAATAAATCGATTAAATTTAAAAATATGGGGGCATTCCGAGAATTGAAATCGGGACCTCGACAAATAAGCTCAAATTACTAGCAAAAATGGAGCTTTAATTTTGTGCTAAATGAGTGGGCCAGAAGAGAGAGGAAAAAGAAGAAAGAGAGAGTAAAAAGAAGAGAGAGAAATTTTTTTCCCTCCAAATATAATAGTTTTAGTAGAAGGATTATCATGGGCCCGGATCACATTAATTTTTTTGGCAAAAAATGTGTGGGTTTGATCAATAAAATCAAGGGTTTTATAATTCTCAAGTTACATTAGAATTGAAATATTATATTATAGAGATAAAAAACATGTGGAAAATCTTATATTATAAAGACAAAAAATATGTGGGACCCATATAAAATTATGTGTAAGACCCATATTAACACGGAAATTGAAAAGGTGCATAAGAAGACTTCAATTCTCATATTGAATGAGAATTATAAAAACCTAAAATATCTCAACGGAATTAATTCTAGCTGATTTCGTTTGACCTACCCTTAATGAATAAGTAATTTAAGCCAAATTTAATTTTCACAATTGTTTGTTATTATCAAATAAATCGATTAAATTTAAAAATATGGGGGCATTCCGAGAATTGAAATCGGGACCTCGACAAATAAGCTCAAATTACTAGCAAAAATGGAGCTTTAATTTTGTGCTAAATGAGTGGGCCAGAAGAGAGAGGAAAAAGAAGAAGGAGAGTAAAAAGAAGAGAGAGAAATTTTTTTCCCTCCAAATATAATAGTTTTAGTAGAAGGATTATCATGGGCCCGGATCACATTAATTTTTTTGGCAAAAAATGTGTGGGTTTGATAAATAAAATCAAGGGTTTTATAATTCTCAAGTTACATTAGAATTGAAATATTATATTATAGAGATAAAAAACATGTGGAAAATCTTATATTATAAAGACAAAAAATATGTGAAACCCATATAAAATTATGTGTAAGACCCATATTAACACGGAAATTGAAAAGGTGCATAAGAAGACTTCAATTCTCATATTGAATGAGAATTATAAAAACTTAAAATATCTCAACGGAAATAATTCTAGCTGATTTCGTTTGACCTACCCTTAATGAATAAGTAATTTAAGCCAAATTTAATTTTCACAATTAATTGTTATTATCAAATAAATCGATTAAATTTAAAAATATGGGGGCATTCCGAGAATTGAACTCGGGACCTCTCGCACCCTAAGCGAGAATCATACCACTAGACCAAATGCCCGCGTCTGAATGTTTCGTCTAAAATTATTTACCAAATTTTAAGAAAGAAAGTTATTTCCCTCCAAAGCATTGAACCGAAAATTTTCATTCATTTCTTTCTACTTAGATTTTGATTTGCGCTCCAATTTCATAAATTGATTGCCGAGTTTTCCGAACTTCTTCTTCTCCTCTCTTTTCTCTTAGCTATCTCATCATTCATTAGAATCATTACATTAGGTTTTTGCTTCAATTTCACTGTAACCAAATACTAAGATTGAAAAAAAAAAAAAAAAAAGTAGTGTCGGAGTTTTCATTCCTATGGCTGAGGCCTACACCTTTTCTTCTTCGCCTCACTCTCAACCTTCATCGCCACCTGCTGGTAATTTTCGATTTTTCGTTGCTTCGTTTTTATTTATTTATTATTTTTTAATTATTCATTTGTTGTTAACTTATTTATCTTTTACTGTGATGATTTGATCGTTCCTTGCACAAGTGGTTTGTTCTTTAATCGTATTGGAATTTCTGTGCGCTTTGATGTTATTCGGAAACTGCATTTCGTTTGTTCTTTTTGTCGTTTGGGTCGAGAATTTTTTTTTTTTTTTTTTGGAAACAGATGGGTCGAGAATTTTTATTTCAAGTTATTATACCTGATTGTGGTGGAAATACAGCACGCCAACCCTACTCAATAAGTTAATGAAAAACTAAAATAGAGTTTAACGTTTTGTGTACTTTGATCAACAGACTCTACTCCCTACGAGTATGCAACAGATTGAGTTGAAAGTTGTGTTTCTCTAGGGATACGTATGAATGTAAGAACTGAGAAGTAATTGCGAAAGTTATTGATTCTGGTTCTGCTTTTGGAATATTATGTATTTATAAATAATCATCTCTCCCAAAAGCATAAGTCGTTTGGTTAAAGACGGTGAGGATTGAACTCCTGACTTGTTTTATATTGTACTGGAAAGTGGTGGCAGTGAGGATCAAATTCGTGACCATGTGTGGTTCTGAATGTGATACCATGATAAACAACCATCTCACCAAAAAGCTTAAATTGTTAGGTGAATTCCACCTTAATGGTTTTATATATAATTTCTCTAATGTATGGTAGTACTAGCTTAGCCTGTTGAGAATGTTGTTTGGCTACAATTAGGAGATGAAGTCAAAGATGCAAATGAAGATGAGCAGTCTCGGGAAACGGAGATCTTTGAGGACACTTTAGTGCTCAATAGTCCCTTCACTGAAACTGAGGTGGAGAATCTCAATCCGAACACTGAGCTTGTAGAGGATTGGGAGCCTGTAGAGAACATGAAAACCGGTCCAATATGTGAGTATGAACAAGAAGTAGTGCTTGATAGTGAGGACGAAGAAAAGAATAATAGAGATGCAGTAACTGTTGTCAAAGGATTTCTTGAGGATGAAACTAGTCGATCAATGCTATTACTGAAGAGACGGCTCAAACTACCTCGTGAGCAAGCAAACTCAAATGCCACCACTTTTGGGAAATCTGCTACTGGTATGTGTTTGTTATCTATGTTTTTAACATTGAGTGCCTCGTTTCAGCCTTTCTAATAATTCTTGCATATTTTTTGTACTGCATCTCTGTAAGTTATTCTTGTTTGACTTACCATATCAATAACTTATTGTTTCTAGCGCACTTCATGAATGATTAACTTTTCAATAATATAATATGCTTGAAGGGGACAAAGGAACTTCAATTTATGTTGAGAGCTTTAATGATGACAACCATTTATATCTTCCTGGAAGATTAAATCACATCCACTCACCAGAGCCAGGGGATTCAACCCAAGCTGCACTTCGCTTTGTGGATCAGTACTTGAACAATGTGGAATTCTTTCAAGAAACTCCGTATAGAAAGACTCCTAGGGAGAATTCACCTCATGTCTTTAGTGCAAAAGGACCACTAAGTCTGGCTAAGAAAATCAAAGCTCGAACTCAAAATGAAGAAAAAGAACCTTTCAAATGGCTTGACAGTGATAAAAATGACAAAGAAGCTGGTATCTATCGTAAAAAGAATGAAGCATCTTCAAATTTTGGAAGCTACAGGCAGACTTATATGAGAAAAAGACAGAAAAAAGGTGGCCATCATCAGAACCAAGGAAACTGTAGTACAGGTAATAGATGTGATGAGAATTCAGTCCAAGGACCAAGAATGGTAACTGAAAACAATAACCCTCTCAAGGAGTTGGATGTTCAGTCTAATGCTACAAGAGAGAATGTTAATGTTCATTCCAGTGTGTCAGATACATTAGACATGTCTGATATTGATTTAGATACTCAAATAGCTGCTGAAGCTATGCATGCCTTAGCCTATGTGCCCCCTCCTGCCTGTCATTTCAATTATGCTCACCAACCAGAGAATGCACTTGATGGCTCTTTGAGCAATTTGACAGAGAATGAAGCTCATCTGAAAAATTCTTCATATAGACAGGATCCTGGTTTACATTCTATCGCAGTAAAATCAAATAAGAGAAATGTCTCTTCCGGTAGATTTAGTAAAGTAACTTCTAGTTCCTCTTGCAAGCACACTGGTAGTCAGCCTAATCCCGTCTCAGGGAAAATGAAAAAAGTGAAGAAAAGCAAGTCAACTGTTGTGGGAGAGTCTGAAAATAATACTAATTTGCCAATATGCAGTGAACAAGTATCACTTGAAGCTGTTCGCTCACTACGAGAGTATATAAGTTTTCAACCTGCTGCCAAAGAACCCAAAAATTGGAATAATGACAGCAGATGGACAAGGATCAAAGATCAACCAAGCCATCATACAGAGAACAATAATGTCAAGGAGGAGGGTATTATTAGATACAAGAGGAAGGGTAATGGTATAGTGGCTGATCCATTGAAGTTGAATGTTAAGACAAAACGTCTTAAATTGCCTACCAATTTATATGGGGTGGCTAGGAAGAGCAGGTTGAATCATCAGGTTCAAGTTACTCCACAGCTATCTGCAAGCAGCAGTTTTTCATGTATTGATTCTTTGGTTTATCCGAAAAGACCAAGAGGAAAAAGAAAGCAGGCTAATGTGCAAATTAGTTTTGATGCACCTACAGTTTTATGTGTTGAAAAAGAAACCAATGTCTACTCCGCTAGAAATCTAGAAGGTCGAGATGATGTGGATAAATCATGTTTTCCTCACTCCCGTCCACTTTGTAATGCTTCATTTATTGACAATGGCAGATGCTTCTTACTGGGGAACCCTGTTCAACCAGCTTCAGCTGGTGATGCCGTGGAATTTGAAAACCTTCATGATAAGCATCCCTTATTGCTGGCACATGTTGAAATATCATCAAACAAGAGCGTTGCACAATCAAGTTTAGAAACCCCAACTACTGTTGCCTCAAGTGAAGGCATAAAGATTTCAAACGCTAACCACACATACTACAAGCGTCACAAAAAGCCCCATGACAAAAACCAGCCGAAGTCTTCGCTTTTGAAGGAGATTATCAGATTAGGAACTCCTGAGTCCACGTCAGATATGATACGGAAAGATCTGAGACATCGAAGAGATATGGCACATGTCCGAGTTCTGTTTAGCCAGCATTTGGATGACAGTGTCATCCAGCAGCAAAAAAAGGTAAACTGTTGATTTTATGTTTATGAAAGCAGATGTTAAATGTTGCCATTACCGACTAGTGATTTTGTTATTTCCTCCTTGCAGATCATGGCACGTCTCAATATCTCTATTGCATCAAGCTCAATGGAGGCCACACATTTCGTAGCAGACAAATTTACTCGTACAAAGAATATGTTGGAAACAATGGCTCTTGGTAAATTAGTGGTGACATCCTTATGGCTTGAGAGCTGTGCACAAGCCAACTGTTTTATTGATGAGAAACCTTACATTCTGAGGGATGAGAAAAAGGAAAAGGGAATAGGCTTTAGCATGCCTGTTTCTCTTGCTCGAGCTAGACAGAAGCCACTCCTGAAGGTATTCGTATAAGCTTCCGTTAGTTATGCTCAGATTCTTATGCACTCATCATTTTTGCCTCAAAATCCGGTTCCTTGCCTCTACAGGGTAAAAGAGTCTACATGACGCCACACATTAAACCTGATAAGGAAGTGGTCGCAAGCTTGGTCACAGCTGTTCATGGCCAGGTAAGCATATTCACCTAAGCATACCACTCCACAACTGCAGCTGAACTGTGGTTGCAATATTAGGCGTTTTTAGACTATATAATGTGTTGCTTTCCCAGCCTTCGGCCCACATTTTCATAGTTCATAGATTGTCTTCACTCCTCAGGTAGTGGATGATAGTCAGATCTGTGCAGACAAGAATGATAATATCTTAGGTGATCTATTGATTCTTTCTTGTGAGGACGACTATGCAATATGCCACCATTTCCTTGAGAGAGGTGTTGAACCCTTCCATCTTCCCCATAAATAATGCAGTTATGATTAATCTTGTACTCATTTGTCTTATGGAACTACTTAAAATTTGCAGGAACTGCTGTTTACAGTTCAGAGCTTGTTCTGAATGGAATTGTAATCCAGAAATTGGAACTTGAGAGGTACGATACTTAATTCTTTTCTGTTTTTTCACCTAGTTTGATACATTAGCCCAGCTATATAAATGCCACCTTTGATCTCAACCATGTATGGCTGTCTCCCGCTCTACCATGAATTTGTTGGCTTGAACTAACAAAACTAAGGATAGCTTAAAAATTTAGTAAAGCACATTTAGCCGATAAATTGTTATGTGAACCTATAGTTTTCTGTACTGTCCCTCTTGAAGTTAACGTCTAACCTAGGTATTCATGGGAAAAAGGCTCTCCTAAAGTTATTCTGTCTCTTAAATGAATAAGTTGTGTTTGCTTTTAAGTTTTAGTAGGATTAAGAACTTAAGATCACATGCACTTAAAATTAAATGAAGGGTAGATATACTGTTACTTGATCACTTTAGAGGAGCTATATTCATAGGAACATGTAACCTAAACTAATGCCATGCCATCAAGGTGGGTATTTTTCAGACAACTTCATTCAAATTCGCGAGCCAAGTAGGAACCTATGCACACATTTGCATGTAGCGAGATTATTCAGCCCTGAGGAAAAAGGAAAAAAGCATTTTTTTTACCCAATAAAGTGATCCGTAACGCATCTTCTAAAATTTAACATTATTTTGAACTTTGGCAGACATCAACTCTTCATGAATCAAGTTACAAGGAATGAACCAAGTACGTCTAATCGGTTTGGGAAGGTTTACAGAAGGCGTAGGACTTAATCTGGACCATACCTGATTTCTGAGACAGTATTATTCTGGTCTGCGGGAGAGCTCATAAAACAGACGGGCATTCGTGTCCGATGTTGACGTACTAGTGCTACTTGTGCAGCTACTTACATATGCAACTTAGCATTATTATTATTGTTATTTTTGTTTTGGCATATTCTACTTGAAGAGAATCAAAACGATGAAGGATAGCTAGAGAGTTGGGAGTGATTTTTATTTTTATTTTTTTTACAAGGTAATGATTTTAATGATGTATAAGTTGACCTGAGTTGATAGTGTAAATATTACATATTTGTTCATAAGGTTTTACCCATTTTTTTGCGTATTGCATGAGATAAATTATCTCAGGTAACATAGAAAAAACAATATCCCCTCTGTCCATACATCAAATGCATGTATTTTCTTTTCCTGAATCAGCAAATTGGAGTCAGCTACATTATTTTGTAAGCTGCAAAATAGATGAACTCTTGGAGTTCTTTTTTATTTTTTAGCCCTTCTGATACAAAATCTAAAATATATTATTAATTTAATTTTTTTGACAACAATTTACTAGTCTAAAGTGAGTGAAATGTGTATAAAGAGTACGTTTGTTTAAGTTGTGCATCACTCTTATACGTGACTTGTGCAAAAATCAAAATGCACTTGTGACTTGTCACATGTTATGTTCTGCAAAATGTGCATGAGATGTGTGCATGATTTAAACATATATTGTCAAGATGCACGTTTTGCATTGTATTAATTTATGTGTGCTTTGCATTATACTGATTTTTAAACAAGATGCCCATAGAAATAACACCTGACTTAAACACATATTGTCAGGATGCGCGTTTTGTGTTGTACTGATTTTTATACAAGTTGCAAATAGAAATGATACCCGACTTAAACATATTCTCCACACGTGTTTCATTCAAGTTAGATTAATAAATAATTTATTAAAAGAATTAAACTGATAATACAAAAGCTAGATCTTTTTTATTCGTTTCCAATGTACCCCGTGACCATAGATTGTCAGGTTGCCAGATTATCTCACTTGACCAACCAGCTACAAACCACGCTATTTGTTAAAAAAAAATAAGGCTCACTTATAAAGTAGTCTTTTTCGTATAATGCATATAAGGGCTTCCTATATTGGGGAATACTTCTCTCATGTAGTATGAGAGAAGTTCTCTCATGTTAAAAGATAAAAAAAAAATGGATCTCATCAATTTTTAGGAAAAAAAAAAGGGGGCACATTTTTTGAAATGAGAATAATATGAAAAATCAATCTCACATTACATAAGAGTATGATTTCCTTCTATATTTTAGTGGGTTAAAATTGTGATGTTTTTTCAATTAAAACTAATAGTAAATATATTTATCAAATGATCTTCCCATATGAAACATTAAACCCATTTATGAATTTTCCAGTTTGGATAACTAATATCAAAATTTAAATTGAAGTATTTTGATTTTGATTTTGATTTTATTTCATTTTATTTTACTCTTCATTTCAGGTCTACCATGTATTTTCGAAATTGAAGCATTTTACTTAATCACATCACGTAGAACTAAAACATATTACAAAGAATTAGGAACCCCTTTTACTTAGCTCACCATAAAGTTTCAAAACCGAAGATGCACATTACAACTAAATTATAAAAATGCCACATCAGAGGTTGAACAGGCTAAAACTGAAACTGGGAAAAGATAGGTAAAAGAACAAACAAGCCTGTGGAGAAGCTGATTTTCTAATAATAACAATACCAGGAATTAAAAGAATGATTACAAACTGATAATGAAAATGCATTATTCGAAATTGTATAATACAATACTAATTTTTAAAATATCAATTTTTTTCAATATCAAAAAGAAAATTATAGAGAGGAAATATATCACCTTCAAACATCATGGCATACTACAAGCCTTGGGCATACAATGGTAGTTATGATTCTCCACCAAAGAGAATTGTAGGCAGCGGAACCCTTGCCATCAGAATCAACCATTTTCGGGCATCCAACAATATTTTAAACTTATTTTGTTAAAAAAGGAATTTGTGAAGGAACAAAAGCACAATAACATCCCATAAACTTTGGGAAAGCAAATCTAAGTAATTCTAGGTAGCAATTTTTAACAAAGTTATTATATCACATATTCTGAGTCAATGGCTCTTGATATTAACTCTAACCCAAACTTGCAGTGGCAACTAGAAGTTTATCAATATGATAAAGCTTAGATATACATAATTGCACAACAAAGCTGTGTGGAAAAATTCTAAGCAACTAGCAACTCAATATGAATTCTTTCATCGAGAATAGTAACTCATACAGTTTTTCCCCAAATTCATGTTGCTTGACACACTACATACTAAAAATATCAAAATATGATGGGTCGAAATATAAGATGGTAGGTGAGAGTCCTCATTTGATCGTCGACAGCCATGAATAGTTCTAGTCAAATGACTCCCATGACAGATAGAAATAGAAATATTCAGAGAGTATATGGAATCAAACTAATGTTAGAATCCCTGCAAATACTATGTTTTCTCTCAGTTACCAATATAAAATAGCAAAGAATAAAGCGATGAAACTCTTTGTAAGCAAGTATTGCTTAGGTAATTCCATACAACAGAGCATACTAGCTTGACCAGGTCAGTGATTGCCCTCAGGTGCTTGAGTGTTGGCATTGTAACTATCATAACCTCCAGTTAATGATGCTGATGGATTGGCTTGATACACTGATGATGAAACCATAGGAGTACCATTGGAAACTGGTGTTGCAGTGCTTCCAGGAACCATGGATGGGGGGGCTAATGTAGGGGGTCTGGGTAAGGTATTTGCTTGACCAGGAAACGAGGGAGCACCGGGTGGAGGTACCATTTGTGGCATTGGTGGTGCAGAAAGATATCCTGCGAACTCCAATTGAAAACTAGTTACACTACATATGGCTACAATAAAGCAGCTATTGATAATGCTTGCCCACGGTCACCCAGTTACCCACAGCTTTGGGCACAAGAATAGAAGGTTGCCACTTCCAACAAATTTTTTTAACAAAAGTAAACAGATAAAAGCAGGCACGAATTTTCTTACATCTTTTTATTTAAGAAAATAATAGAATTTTTCAAAGTGAGAAAAGCCAGACAATCAACTATCAAGTAGAAGTGTAGAACAGTTAAAAAATGAAACGCACAAGATAGGGTATTACAGTTATGAAAGCCAAAGAAATAATTTGTAGTGAAACATCAGCAGGTGCATGATCATAGTCAACGTAAGCAGAATAAAAGAGCCACATATGTCTGCATGTAAAATGCAGCATACAAATGCTTCAATAAAGAAATTCAAGGGTGCAACAGAACCTGGTCTAGGCAAAAGAGGTCGGAACCCCGGGATTAGTGGTTGATTTCCAAGAACTTGTGCATTTCCAGGAATAGGCAATCTTGGCGGTGGCAAGACAGGAAAGGAAGGCCTCTGACCGACCATGTGATTGTAAGCCACACCAACCTGCTGAAACACTGCAGTTTGCCCAAGATGTTCTTTAATCCTTTGATCAATTAAACTTTGGGTTTGTTGTTCTTCAAATTGCTGGTAGTAGGACCTCACATTTCCCTTAAGTAAGGAACATCGATATAAACATCATAAATATGATATGTAGCACTTATTTTAAGAAGCAAGACAATTTCACAGTACCTTGTGTTTGTAACCTGCATTATGCTGCTTTCTTACAGATGGCTGCAACATACAAACAAAACAATTAGTGTTATCAACATAAAGATGTGCAGTTGTAACCTTTCATGGAAATAAAACTTAAACTTAACCCAGATTTTTGTTCCATCGATTTTTATTTTTTATTTTTGCTAATCCTATATATCACATTTTTAAAATGAACTTTAACCCTAAACACATCAAACAGCAGCATTGGAAAGTTAAGCTAAAAAATATTAGCTAATAATAATAATAATATCGCAATTACAAGCAGCAAAAATCAGATGCTATTGCCATGATAGATGAAATGAGAAGTGAAGTGAGGAAATTACAGAATCGTGGGTCAAATAGGTATCGCAGTAGTCACAATAGTACCTGCAAATTATAGAAGGGATTAACGAGTCACATGGATTCGATTAAACAGAAATTCCGATAACTAAAAACCGAGCGTACCTCGGCATCGCTGTTTGAATTTGAATAGCTCCTTTTCGTTCGAGCGATCTCAACAAAGTGAAAAACCCTAGTGATTCATCATAGAGAATAATATCAGAACATTGTACGGCGCCGTGCTTCAAGTAGAAAGTGAAAACCCTAAATCTATAAAGTGAAATTAAATAAAACCTTAATGTTGTGCGGTCGTAAAATTGAATTTCTATGATCATAAACAAAAGTTCCAATTGAAGAACTCGCACTTCACTCTCTCAGGCCTTAGCCAAGCTGCTGAACCTTCTTTGTATTTTCGGGTGCAGTGAATTAGGATTTTAAAATACTTTTGAGATAAAAAAAATTATTTATAATTGGAGGAACTTTAAAAAATATATATATTTTATTTTAGGATAAAGTGTGTGTCTTTTTAAATGATGTAAAGTTATGTCATTTTAAGAGAAAAAAAAAAGATAGATAAAGGAGGAGAGAGAGTTGACAAAAAAAAAGTGTGAGTCTCACCTCTTTGTGAGAGTGAAAGGATATAAGTTGTGTCATTTAAAAGGATAAACATTTTTCCCTTTATTTTATAATCAAGATTTTATAAAATAGGATTTTAAAGAATTTTAATAGAATTTTTAAGATTTTAAAAAATCATAAGAACTTTTATAAATAATCAAAATTACAAGAGTCAATACAAAACAAAACTTAATATAATTTTCTCAATCACTAAAATTCATGACAAAAATTTTGTTTGGAATTTTTTGTAATTGATCTTGTAAACCTTGGGGGGTTTTGTTCTATATGATGAGAGTTTTCTAACCATATATCCTATGCATGTTTTCATTCAGTATTCTAAGAAAATTTTGAATCCGAATTTTTGGATTTTATTACATGAAAATTTAGAAAATTTCTCAAATTTTTTTTAATCAATAGATTGAAACTTTAAATTGCTTCAGGTTTTTGAAAAACAAGTTTTTAGTAATCTATTAACACAAAAATTATTTAAAATCGTTTCTTATAGTGAAGGAAGTTCATGAATGTATTGTTAGAAATATAGGGCTCATATTATAAAAGTTTTAATCTTTCATTAAATCGATCTTGTTTCGTTGATGTAAAATGAAAATTGGTTTGTGCATTTGTGTTCCCATATAGTTTTTCCACTTTTTTATGTTATTTTTAATACAAAAAATGCACATTTTTTGTGCCAAAAAAATCGCAACCAAAAGTTTGAAAATTATATTTTAAACTTTCAAAAACTATCAAAAATATGTTGTATTTGAGATGAATTAGATTAAAATCTTGTCGAGTTGTTGTTTCTAGATTGTTTTGTGATGAAAATCGCTTAAAATATCTGCTATTTTTGCGCTTTGACGAAGCTCCAATGGCGGAACTCAGTTTCCGGTGGGTGGACCTGCCAAATGAAGAAAAAGATACTGTAATAGAAAAATCTCAAAAAAATCCTAAGGGTTAGGCCTCCTCTTTATATTTCTCACTAAAAAGTCTCATGAGAATCCACACCAATAGTAAATCCATTAAAATCGTTAGATTTTTGAATACCACAAAATTATTTTTTCTGTTTGAAACTCTGATTGAATATCATCAGATAAAATCCTAATTAAATATCAGTGAATTTTTTGTCAAAAAATTATCCATTAAAATACTTTAAAATCTTGATCCAATACCCCGTTAATCTTATTTATTTCTCATCCTTATATGCTACGCTTATTTATCTATAAGTCTAATTTTCACTTTTTACTCCGACTATTAAACTTCAAATTCAATTTCTCATCCCTTTATTTTTTAGGTGAAGTTCCCTCAAATGTGACAATTCCATATTTCGTAGTCTACCATTATAAATAGGAAAAAATGTTTATCCTTTTAAATGATATAACTTATATTCTTTCACTCTCACAAAGAAGTGGGACTCACACCTTAACTTTTTTTATCAACTCTATTTCTTTCTTTATCTATCTCTTTCTCTCTCTTAAAATGACATAACTTTACGTCCTTTGAAATAACACACTCTTTACCCTTATAAATAGAGCTTTTTATTTTTTATTTTTTGATAACAAGGGCTCTTTTTTCAGTATCACAATTTGGCCGAGTCATAAAAACCATAGGTGGAAGGTAATAAATTTATTCTAATTTACTTATTTACTTTGGTTTTTCATGGTATCAAGTGATTTTGATGAAAATAATTCTCTTTATCACATAGAGCATAACATATCCCAAGTTACTTAGCTTAAAAATTTAAATAAAAATATTTTTACCTTAGCAAACTGTGAACCGAATTGAATGAGTTTAAATCGGTTGAGTTCATAATTATTTTTTATTTTTTCGGAATCGGTTTATGTTTCAAAACCGATTCCTAACCCATTATAAACTAATTCTAGTATAAAAATTCGTTTTGAACTGATTTTTCGAAACAATTATTTTGGTTCAGCTTAGTTTTTGAATTAATTTATCATAAGACCAATTTGATTCTCAAATTTGGTTGAGAAAAATGAGATTTGGTTCAATTTAATTATTTTGCAGAGTCTTACGAGGCTAACCAGCTCCGCACCACTAGGGGATTATTTAGTTGTTCTGTCCTGAGGACAGAGATGTTCAACCCTTATCAGGTTGATTGGTTACTCTGGATTGTATAGCCTTAATTATGAGTATCTATTAAGAAGATATCCCTAGACCTAACTTGATCTCTAGAAAGAATATGACTGTGGTGTCAGTGTGATAAAAGTGATTAATCGTGTGTCCTTTACCGTCGATGAGCTCTCCTTTTTATAGGAGCTGTCTCTGGTTTGAAATGTGGAGCTGAGCTGTAATGGCGCGGGGGCCATTACAGCTTGGTCGGCCGTTACTGGGTGTAACGTGTCGAACGTTATGCTTCATTAATTACGATCCGTTTTAAGCATTTACCTGGAGTAACATATCGAGTTCAAATTCTACTGGGTTGATATGATGGGCCTGTTAGTGTGGGCCTTTTACCGGGTTGCTGAGGCGAACCGACTTCGTGGGCCTTTCATACAGGTTCATAACATTAGTATGGAGTTAAGCCTAGGCATATATGTTTTTCCAAATATTTTGCTCAAAATACTCTTTGCTACAAGAAAGCTTAGACTTTAAGTCAAAACCGTTATTAGTGAATCTAAGTTCAAATCATCAAAATAAACAAAGCCAAAAATAATATAAGACTTGCGATACCGGAAACGCATAGAATAAATGGCTAAACAAAAAGTCGAAGATCAGTAAAAGAAAAATTCTCTGATTCTTAAATATAATAATCAAAATAATAAAGTATTAAACTCTTGTATTAAAGGTCTTACATACCCTTTTACAGACAAATCAATCTAATTTAAAATCCAAAAAATATGGAAAGAATATAAAAATAATTATAACTTGTTACAAATCAATCAGCATTAAACACAACTAAATTATGAAAAAATTAAAATAAAATAAAGATACGCCTAATTTCCAAAATAATGTACACACAAGCACAATTCTAAGTGCAACATCCTACTCCATCAGAAAAAGATTCGCCCTCAAATGTGTTTTATCTTCATAATGCAACATTTGCTTAAACATATCAATTTTTTTCCATTACAGAAATCCTGCACAATATCAAATATAACAAAAGTCAACAATAACATTTAATGCTTAACGCCATCATCTGCAATCATCAACATGAAGATCTAAGAGACCACCAATGTTTATTCATCCTTACATGAAAACCCATATATTGAAGTGTTCTAAATTACCACATTTAAGTCCGCAATAATGTTCTTAATTTTATATTACACCAAATTACATGAAAAATTCAATGCCTCATTTGTAAAGCCCCGTTGAGCGTACCCAAAAATAATAGTATTAAAAGCCATTGAGTCTTTCACAGTCGCCTTATGAAACACCTAGCGCACATCCTTAACTCTAATGACTTGAAAATTCAATCACTAACATGGCTGTAAGCTTTGTGAGCATTTGGAATCACGAATATATTGTTAGGCTTGAACCCTTGGGTCATTTGCTTCTCATTGAACATGACAAAAGTTTATTCTCCACCATGTGGTTCTTCATCAAAGTCATCAAAGATTGGATTACCATATGGATTATATCATTATCAAAATCTCGTTCTTCACCAGAATAATCATAGATTGCATCAATGTGAATCATGTGATAATCTTGTTCTCCATCATAGTCATTATATATGGAACTAGTATCATACACTGAAATGTCGAGAATTTCAATCGTCATCACACTATCTTGAAAAGTGGATTGATTTCTAAGTAGTGTGTAACGACTCAGGCGCTAACAAGGGCGAGGAGTAGCATCTTCTGGCAGGCTTCCAATGGGAAGTGTACATGAATTAATCAAATCAATACCTGAAAGAAAGGAATTCCAAAGACTGTGTAGGTATGAGACTGTATAGTTGGGGATAACTTATAAGAACTAATAGCTAATACATATACTAACAAGATGCATCTACTTTTTGGTAACTCATAACGGAAGAACTCCATAGTTAAGCGTACTTAACTTGGAACAATTCTAGGATGAGTGACCTCCTAGGAAGTTTTCACGGAAAATGTGTGAGTGAGGACAAAATACGCTGAAAAGTCTTGTGTTAGTTTACGAGGACATGCAGTCATTAATCTTGCAAGTGATCGGACTTTACGAGTGGTATCTTAGCAGGGCCTCTTTGAATACGAACCAAGACTTCGAGCCTGACCTAAATTATTAGCATTGTGCAAGCTAAAATATTGGCCTGACTTGACTTATTTTCTAAAAAATACAAGGCCTGATCTGGCCTTCGAGGTATGTTAGGCCTGCTAAGACATCATGATGTAAATTGTTCAATATTTTTATAATATCATTTCATAATATATTTTTTTGTAATAAAGTGTCAATTATTACAATTTCTCACAACTAGCGAATTTTAAATTTAAAGTTAGTGAGACTAAAAAAAAAATAAAATTACACCTGCAGATCCTAAATATAAATTGCTATTGATCTAATGCAAACTACATGCCACAAAACTTTGAGATAAGTGATCTATTCTTACAATGAAATTATTCATGTCATTCTTTGGATTTGATGTAAAAAATAAAATAAAATAACTTTATGGCAAGACATTATTCTAGAAGAAATAAAGTAGCCAACCGTTCAAAATATCAAAGCAATATGTCGTCTTCGAGGTAATACAACTTCAATATAACAACTTACATAATCTATATAACTTTAATATTAGGCAGTTAACATAATATAAATATAATATTAGATACATAATATATTATAATATAATATTAGGCACATAACATAATATTAGAATATTGAGCACTGATGTTATATGATTAATGATTCTAAAGACACACATATAATGATTAAAGATGAAAAAGCTAACCTAAATTACTGTTAGGGGGCGTTTGGTACGGGAGAAATTTTTATTTATCCGGGAATCTCAATTTTTAAAAATATGATTTTTACATCCAGTTTATTAATTTAGAAAAATTCAGTTTCCCACCTTTCCGCATACCAAACAGCCCCTTAAGGTCATTTAAATTTGTCTTTACCTTCCCATGGGCAGTCTAATTTCGTAATCGTACGGGTAATCCCATTCTATAACAAAAGTTTATTCCGTGGAGTTATTATACAATTAAATATTGGCTGCATATGGAAAATAAATTATATGTGTAGTGAATGTATAAATTTTATTTGCAATAAATTATGGGGTTTACGTTTGTCATTTGACATTACATAACAAATTTTCCTACACACACAATATTTTGTGGGACCCACATTTTTTAAAGAAAAAAAAGAAAATCACGATACGCAAAACGAATATCTATAACATTACACAATCACTTTTCCTACAACATAATTCTTATAAAACCCATAAATTATATATGAAAAATAAATGTTGGCTAGTTAACAAATTTCGTAATCCTCGTATTTTTAAGGGTGAGAATGCATTTCAATTTGTAAATTGAAACTAATTTTTAGTGATGAATGTGCAATTTTTTTTTGCAATTTGTTTGAACACCTGGAGTTTATTCAATTAACGTTACATGTATAAATTACACATATAGAAGAAATTTGTTCAATTTATAATATAAAGTATAAATATTAATAAAAAATTATTTATAAATATAGTCCAGACTATACAAAATAGACCTGTGGCTCCTTATGTTTAAAGAGGCTTTGTAATAGGCTCAATCATATTTTATTTGTTCAACAGGTATGGTCAAAGGCATGCCCGAGCCTATGACAAGTAGTCTTGTCTGACCTAGTTACATTTCTAGTTGAAGACAACTCAATATTCTGATATCAAATGATTCCGAAAACACACATAGTTAGAATTTAGCAAAAGAGAAATCCTCCAGTTATGAATTATAATAATCAAAATAATAAAATATTCAACTCATATAATAAAGGTTTTAAGTATCCTAGACTAATTATAAATCAATGCAAAATCTAAAGTTCTAAACGTAAGAAGAGACTATAAAAATAATTATAGTTGATTACAAATCAATCAATATTAAATGTAATTAAATTAAGAAAATAATTAAAATAAAATAAAATAAAGATATGCCTAAATCTCAAAATAATATATCCACACACAAGCATAGTTATAAATTAATTCTAAGTACATCAACCTTACCGGGTGTAATCAATGAGAGTGGATCCTCTTATGTACTAATTAACATGATCATGTTATGTGGGGCAATCATAATCATATATGGGTGAGTTAATGGTAATAAGGGGAAGAGAAAAAAATTATAAAGATAAAAAGTTACATAATCATCACCGTTGATTTAATTATTAATGATTAAAATCTTCCCACATAATATGATCATGTCAAATTATACGGATGCATTTACAAATCACGAAGAGTAGGATCCATTTACAAATCACGAAGAGTATATTGTAAGTGATAACTTAGGGTAAGGATATTTCCGATCCTAAATTAATTAGAAATTGAAGTCTATTAAATAACGTCATGTAGCAAGAGCCCAAAAGAGACACGCACGAGACAATCTGACACCGGAAAAATATTTACAGCAGACCTTCAGGGGTGTGTCTTGTTTAGGAAGTGGCCCAACTCAGGAATGTACCGTATCACTCCATTGCAAACATGACAACCGTCACTGTCGTTTATTAGATTATTTCCCAACATAGCAACACCATTAGCATGCACAATAATAAAAAAGGGACCCTACTGGATCTTGAATGTAAATTGCAATGCAAAAATAATTTTTCTTGTGCTTCAAAGTTGAAAGGGAATTGCCCTTTTCTTCTTTTGCATATCGCTGTTTATTTTTTTATTTTTTTATTTTTAATATTTGTAAGTGGATGGGTTGTTATCATGTTCATGTGTGACCAGGGAGACTTGAGAAAGATCCAATGTTATGCTTCCCTTATTCATCACCATAAAGGCAAACGCCCTTTCCATAATAATTTGACACCCTTTTTATTGACCTCAAAGTGAAATTGAATAAAGTAAAAAGGAAGTATCAACTATCTTTTGTTTAGTGCGAATGATTCTGGTTTTCCACTTAAAATTTGGAGTACGTTGTCCATGAAGACTACGGAAAAAAAAAGAAAGTTCTTCCTTTGTTCATTTCGTGACACATTTTGACTTTTATAGTTTAAACCATTCGAGAAATTTACTATCGACCTTCGTAGGCTAGTGAAGATAAAATAAAATACCAAAGGATTTTGACTACAAATCGAAGCCAAATATTTTTATATGATGTTAAAAATTTTACAAACCAGTAATTTAATTGAAAAGAAACAAAAACAAACCATCGTGTTCCCAAACTGCGAAAAGGAAAGTTAAGGTGATGAAAAAAAATAATAATAAAAAAAGGGTGGCCAGGATTGGTGCGATAATTACGGATTAGCAGGGTAAATAAATTGAATGCCCTTTTCTTGTCTTGATACAGTTTGGGCATTGGCAAATAGAAAATTTGGTAGAGAGAGAGAGAGAGAGAGAGAGAGAGAGAGAGAGAGAGAGATGGCAACATCCATCGACCATTTCTGCTGCATTGGCGGGACAGTCTGGCGTACTTATCTTTGTACCTCGTTTTTCTCGCTTACTACCATACTGCCCTTTTTCTTCTTATTTACATCTCTGCCCTTTTCTCCATTTTTACTGTATCTATTTCAATGCATTTCATTTCTTTAAATAAATATAATGGTTTGATGATTCTCGAAGATAATTGAAATCTTATGTTTTAAAGATAAAAAATACGTGGAATTCATGTATTAGAAAAAATTATACGTAGGATCTATATCAGTATAAAAATCGAATAATATTCATGAAAACTGTAATTCTAATGTTAAATGAGAATTATAAAATTCTAAATAGAATGACATATAGTTCCTTTCATTCACGGCATTTGATAGAGAAATTTTTATCAAGAAAATATAATTATTAGGAATATATTAGAAAAATAAGTTTAATAAAAAAATTTAAAAAAAGTTAGTAGATAGACTAAAATACTACTGAAAAATTGATTTTAATTTACCAAGTGTATCTTTGATTGAAGGTAAAATATTGGTAAAAAATATAATTAAATTACCACAACAACTCTGAAGTAAAATAAAATAGAAAAATATGATTTTAGTTTGCTAGATAGTTTTCCCCAATATTAGAGCCATTTTGGTCTCCTTATTGGATTTTCCCAACTATATGCAAATACCACTTTGTAGGTAATTTTATTCAACTTTGTTTTTTTTGGTAGGTTCAACTTTTTTTTTACACACAAAAAGCAAATATTAGAAAAATAATTCTCCTAGCAAATATTTTTAAAACCTGATAACAAACATAGACATATAAAAATAGGATTTTATAAGAGTTATGTTTTTTAATTATGTAACCTGATAACAAAGTGTAGGAAAAAGACATATAAAAATAAAATATCACTTCTATTTACTTAGATATCTTCGACAAAAACTTATCCCAAACACAGAGTTCATCATTCTATGTAGATTTGTTTGTTAGTTGATCGGTTTTTTTGTTTTTCCTTTAAGACCTCAACACTTATGCAGAGTCTTGCGTTTCGCAACACATAAAATGAACCAGAGACTTGTTAAAAGCGTTAATCGCTCTAATTCATACAGGTAAGGTGTCTATAAATATTTATTTATATTTTTTATACTACTTGTAATAACTCTCTCTCTCATCAATTTATTTCACCCCATTTTATTGGTTTAACAGACTTTTTGAATGATTTTGTTCTATATTATGCTATTTGGATATAAATTGAATTTATGTATATTTATGGAATTACTAGTGTTGTTCTATATTATCTTTCATCCTCCTTCACACAAACAAATCCACAAAAACTCATTCGTCCCACTGTGCACTACTTGTTTGTATCAAATTATTTTTTTATTTTTTATTTTTGTTGGCACTTTTTTTTACAATGGGCTAAGATAATATAACTTGTTATCTACCTTCTCTCACTTTAATTTTTATTTATTTATTGTAGACTTTGTAGATTATTGCTGCAAATTGGAAGCTAAGGTTTCTATCTGGAAATTGATTTTTTGTGGAATTTTGTTTTCTTATTTTTATTCTTTAACATGCTAACAGGCTAAGACAAGCTTCACACAGGCTTTTATTTTTTGTAAATAAACCAGGCCGTAGGCCAATATTGTATTTTACACACCGAATCATCCCACTTGGAGCAATAACACCCCTATTTCTAAGGCTAAATTTCACTGCAACCGGGCCCAACTATTTTTCTTGTGCGCTTTACACACCGAATCATCCCACTTGGAGAAATTTATCTACTAAACTCGCATGATAGAATGGATGGATAGATCATTCTATTTAAAATTATATAAGATAGATAATAGAAACTAATGTCAATAAATTCTCATAAATTTTCAATCAAAATCTTTTTATCCACCACCTCACACCTGTCTTTTCCTCTGAAATTAGATAATCAGTTAAGCTAAGTCAGCATAGTTCATTGGAAGATGACGGCTTGATGTGGCTGTCCACACGTTTAATTCGCCACCATGTTAGGCGAAATATTTACTGTACATCACTATTAATTCAGTCTAACGGACTAATCAAAATGAAATTTTTTGTGATTTGTATGGAGAAAAGAGATTTTTTTTAATACAAATATTAATTTTTTAATTAAAATTATAGGGATACTGGATGCACCAAAAATGCTCTCTCTATTAGGATCATCGAAGCTAAAATTAAGACCGTTGCTTTTCATGTAGGCTCACAGGCTTTGTAGGATTAAAGATTATGCCTACTTTTCTATAGAAATCTATTAGTTTGTGTGATGTGATACGTGTTCATTAATTCAAACTTTCTCCTTGTAGGCTTTGATTTTGCACCTTGTGCTTTCATTATGATTGAAATTGGGAAATCGATAATTGATTTTGAGTCTTCTTTGAGACAATTAAAACTTTAACAAATATGTATATGACAAATTATTTTAGTTCGTCTTTGCCAATTGGAGGGGGGAAAAGTTGCAGACATGATCACTCGTACATGTTTAACCGAATTCCAAAAATAGGAATCTACATAGTATTTACATCGGATTCTAACTTTTTAAGTGCTAAATTGCGAAGTTTGAGAGAACAAGAGGGTTATGTGCCCGAAAGTAAAAGTTGGCGCTTAGAATGTACGGACACGCCCTTTAAAAAACAATATTGTGTGTACATCGTTTCGACGTGCTTCGACACTAGTATGTTATGTGATTAATATTTTGGGATATACCATCAATATTTCGACACATGTTTTTGGCACTGACGTGCTTCGACATGTATTTGACACATTTTTTTAAGGTCTAAATTTTATTTTATTAATTAAAAATGAAAAATTAATTTTTCAATTTTATATGAAAAATTATGTTGAAAAATTATACTTTATATTTGAATATTGATTGATTATATGACTTATTATAGACTGTTTTATGTATTAAATATAAATTACATTATATATGTTAAAAATATTATTTAATATCAAAACATATTCTAAAATATTAAAATAAGTTATTTATAGAATTAACATATTAACATGTCGAGTTGTATCATCTCATGTCTTACCTCCAGTGTCGATGCAATATAAGTTGGCGTGGTTAATATGAATTAGCCCTTTTTCTAATTTTAAATTGAGGTTCGAAAAAGTTGCATTCAACAATATGGCTACAATTTTTATTTTTATTTTAAAAAAAAAATATAAGAACCATGAGCATCATGGAATGGAATTAAAATAAGATAACGGCATGATGGGACCTTTTTCTCAATCTGCTTTTACCTGATCTGTTCCTCGCCTCATCCAAACCAATAGAAGAACCTTTTGGAGCAATCTTTCTTTCTTTCTTTCTTTTTTTCACTCTCTCTCTAAAGAATGTTTTCTGAATACGAAGTTGAATTGACATCTCTTTGTTTCCGAATGGTTAGTGGAGCTAGAAGAAGAAGCATGGCTACTTTTGTCTTTGTAAAAATTCAAATTTCAAACGGCATGTTATAAGTCAGAATCATTAGAAAATACCCAAACCTCCCTCCCCCAGGATTCAACATTATACATAGCGAGCAAATAAATAAGAATAAATTTTTACTTTAGTTTTTTTTTTTTAAGTTATAGTTAGTACTCTTTTTTTTTTAGTATCTCTTACTATGAGATTTTAATACTATTAATGTTACTATCCATCAATTTTACTATTAGATCGATTATATTGATCCAACGATTATATTTATTTTCATTTTTATATGGTTATAATTTCCCATATTTAATATTTAATATTTATTTTTATATGGTTATAATTTTTTATATGTAATGCAAGCTAATTGACCAAATCCATTATATCATTACTAAACTGAGCTATGCCCAAAGTGGCCAAGTTACTACGAGGCACTTGAGCTAAATAAATTAGTGTTTTAAATTTCGGCTCGAATCAGGTCATACATATGTATGATCAATTTACACCTGTGTAAGAATAATGAGTCTTAAATTAAATTTTAATCGTTGATTTTCTTGCATTTAACGATTAAAATTTATTAGAATTAATAATTAATTAATAAGTGAGATCCAGTAAATCTCAACCGTTAGATGCATGGGAATCAACGGTTAAGATATGGTGTAAGACTTATTATTCTTACACAGGTGTAAGAGTTAGAAGTCTTACACTCAATCTTAACCATTGATCCACTTGTATCCAATGGCTCTCATTAGTAAAAAATTAGAGTCCTTAGATATAAGTGGAATCAACGGACAAGATTAAGAGTGTAACTTACACTGGTGTAAAATGATCCTGACTATATATATATATATATATATATATATATATATATATAGGATAAACTTTTCTACAGCACTTTAGATAAAATTATCTACAGCTACCCCAAAACTACGTCGTTTTAATTAATGAAGGGTGTTTATGTAATTTTAGGTGAATTAATGAAGGATGTTTTTATAATTTTATTTATTTTTCTATCATATACATTTTATTGAAACACCCATTAATTCACCTAAAATTACATAAACACCATTAATCTAAATGACGTAATTTTGGGATAGTTGTAAATAAATATATATTTATATATGACTGTAGATTCAAACCTCATTTCCTTTTTATATATATATATATATACATAATATTCATAAATTAATAGTTATTATATATTATTTTAAATTTCTAGTTGAGCTCGGTTGATCCGAATTTTAAAACATTGCCATAAATCTTTATTTTGAACTCTTGAAATTTGCGTTTTTTTTATTAATTCATTATTGAATTTTATGGAAATTAATTCATCACTGTTAGTGGCAATAATGAAAAGCAAAGAAAAAAAATTCAATTTGCATATACTGACAACAATTAATGGCAACCTATTCCTTTCATTTTACACTAATAACACAGCAAATATTAAATTCTCTTACTTTTAATAAGGTCTACAACTCCTAAACTCACGAAATCCCCATATTTATGAAGTTACATTAATTCTTCATCTTAATATAAAAAACAAGTAGAACTAATTGTTTTATAGCGACAAAAATACCAAAAAAAGAGGCAATAACCCAAAGATAGTAATAACAATAAAAAAAAAGCATAATTAGGAGTAAATGGCCAATTAGGAAGTTGTTGGCGCTTATTCCACTAGGAGGAGTATACCAGCTGTACGTAGTGGCATATTGGTAAAAAATCAGAGAAAAAATGTCGTTAGTGAAACCTTTTAATAATTAAATTAAATTAAAAATAGTAATAATTATAATATGCAATGAATTGAAGATCTAAGTTTGGCATCCAGGAAGTCCCCAATTTCCCTGCGACGACCCCAAAAATAAGAAACCAAATCTCAGAAAAAAAAAAAACAGAGAGAGAAACAGAGAGAGAGCGAATTTTGGTGATAACAGACCAAGATTTTAGAGAGAGAAAGAAGAGAGAGAGAGAAGCATTATTAATGGCGGAAGCAAAGGAAGAGAGTAAATCTAGCGAGGAAAGTGTGAAACTGTTCGTAGGGCAAGTGCCGAAGCACATGACGGAAGATGAGTTGCTTGAAATGTTCAAGGAGTTCGCGTTGGTTGATGAAGTCAACATCATCAAGGACAAAGCCACACGCGCTTCTCGAGGTCCCTTATTTCAATTTTCAAATCTCGCATTCTCCGCTCTCAAATCTCCTCTTCCTTTTTTTTCATTTCATTTCCAACATTCGTGTTCTGTTTGCCACATGGCACTGTCTACTTTCCAACAACCCTAACTAATTTTCCTCGCGCCTTTCCGTCGTTCGCAGGTTGTTGCTTCGTGATTTGTCCCTCAAGGGATGAGGCTGATAAGGCCGTCAATGCGTGTCATAATAAGAAAACGCTACCTGGGGTTGGTGTTGCAATTTTTCATGCTACTCTTTAATTTATTAATTTTTTTTTTTTTTTCCTTTTATGATCCCTTTTTATGGAGTGGTATCAATGGCTAGTGCTACTATATCAGTTACTGATGCTGACGACTACCTAGTAGTAATGAGTGTCTTAATTGGGCAAGAACATGTGTCTAATTTGAGCAATTTATGTGGTTGTACTTACTATGTTTGGGTAACTGACTCAACTCACTCTCACAGCTTTAAAGTACTTACTTGAATTTCATTTTTTTATTTTTTTTATTTCTTCCTCCGCGGTGTTTCTCATTGTGGTGTATTTTCTCGAGTCCTTATTGTATTTGTAAGTATTGATATTGGTCACCGGAAGCCTCTGTGTCGAGTTTTGATTTTGAGGGGAATGAATCATCATCTATCATCTTAGTGTGTGTGTGCTTTGTGTGAGCGTCTGCAAAATTGAATTTAGATAATCTTGATTTTGGTTAAAAGTAAGTTTAAAATCAAGTTGTTTATTTTTTGAAACTTTTAATCTCAAAAGTAAGCTTAAGTAACAGAAAAATTACATTTTTTTCACTTTTAGTCAACCGTGAGCTTAGAATTTTAGTTGAAAACAAACGAACGTGGTTTATTTATTTTTGGGTCAAAATCACGTTTCTGGTTTCTAAAGGTACATTTAAGGCTTTCCAATGCTAATCCAAACTTGCAGTTAGTTATTTTGGTTAGTCTAAATCTGACATGTAGGATTCAGTTATGAGCCCCACTTGTTAGGCATCACAATTCACAGGGCTGGGATAAAGTGTATAATATTAAAATTTTAGTTGAATTTTTATTTTATTCTTAATATTTCATTTAACATTAATATCGTTGAGGTCTTCAGTCTCCAACCTTATTAACATCAGGAAATAGAACAGAAATGCAAGTGAATGAACAGATGTAGATTTTATAATGTATTTGATGACCGTGATATATTTTACTTCTTATACTTTTCAGTATACATTCAATTAATCACATTTTTTTTATAAATTTGTAAATATATTTCATGTAATATAAGCAGATGCATCTTGTAATTTTCATTTAATTTCAAAGAAAGGGTTATTATAGTTTTTTCACCCTTTAACGTTGACAATTTAAACATTTACTAGCATAATCAATGGTTCCCTGATATGGCGACACTCTCATTTGGGATCTTTGCCCTTGACATACACAAAAGTTTAATTTCTCTACTTTTTTGCTAATTGTGGATAAAAATTGGGTTGACTGTGCAATTCATTCGTGTGATTAATGCAGTGGCTGCATTGACAAATAAATTTCTGGAAGTTCATGGAAACCATATCTGAATTCTGACAGTTCCTTCTTAAATTATATAGATGCATGGCCATTGTCAAAGAACCTTGCGATACATCACCCCAAAAATTAGCTCTTCCACTGCCCATACAACCAAAATTATATAGATGGGCATGGCCCACCTATATGTGGAAACTTGAAGGGTAACCTTGCGGAAATTCCATGACCTGGGCAGAAGCCCACCTACATTGGAAATTCCACTACAAAGAAATCATAGGTTCCAAAAGAGTCAAAAGGTGGGAGTATGCAAGAAGTTGGATGGATATAGCCCTTAAAGTTGGAAATGATGGGTGAAGCTGCCTGCCCCTTCAGCAACTATTTGTATCACATTCCTTATAGTTGACATTCATTAAGAGATAGTAGGAATAGAATAGACAAATTTTATGCCTCGAGATAAACTATGAATCCTCTGATGAGATTGAACGGGGAAGACCCATTAAATTAGTACATAGAATAGAACCTTGCCCATAAAAACAGGCTGTTAGAGATTTTGCAAGTAGAAGTTAATTATGTAATTATTGAATAAATAAAAGATTATGAAATTATGTATTAACAACATGTTAACTTTGACATGGTTGTGGTTTGGAAAACATGTTCATGAGTTATGGAATTTGTTTATTATTTTCTATCCACCAAAAAATCATTTAGATAATGGACTTTTATTTCAGAAGATGTTTCTATGCATTTTTTTTGGATTTTCTGACCTAGGAATTGTATTCAATGGAAGATATCATTCTAGGTCATGCTGCAGTTTCTGGTGGTCACTAATATTAAAATTTGGGCTTCTGCCTACATGATAAATTCTGTTTGTTGATTATTATTCCAGATAGTTGTGATCTAAATTTTGATAAAAAAGTGAATTTGATTGAAAATTTTGATTTTTTGATTATCCATAGCCTTCCATGGAGCACTAAAGTAATGATGTTATGGATGTTATTGCTTTAATAACCATGTGATATGATATTATTCTCATTCTGATTTGGAAGAATCTTTTTTTTTTTTCTTTGGTGTCCAATTCAGGCATCTAGTCCATTGCAAGTGAAGTATGCAGACGGGGAGTTGGAAAGATTAGGTGCAATATATTTTTTAATTTAATTAAAAAATTTGTTCAACAGATCATTTTCTGAGATTCATTCATGTACCGGAATTCCTGTGTTATATTGAGGACAATCCTTGATAAATAATTTTTTGTTGTTATTGAAACCAGAACACAAACTCTTCATTGGCATGCTTCCAAAGAATGTTTCTGAAGTCGAAGTCTCTGCACTTTTCTCCAACTATGGAACTATTAAGGATTTACAGATTTTAAGAGGTTCTCAGCAAACAAGTAAAGGTGCTGATTTTACAGCTTAATCCTTCCTTTATTCTTTTAGGGATTTGGTGTTTCTTAACCACAAAGCCTTATTCATAATTCTCCCATTTTTTTGTCAGGTTGTGCATTTTTGAAGTATGAAACCAAAGAACAGGCTCTTGCTGCTTTGGAGGCAATCAATGGAAAGCATAAAATGGAGGTCAGTGTTTATTAAAACCATTACCTGGATTTTAACACTTTTTAGTTTGGCAGTAGCGGAGTTGGTTGTGTAGTATAATGAATGTGTTCATAAATTTCATCTGTGAATGTATTTGATTAATGGAGGGAAGGAGAGAATTAGATTTAATGTACATGATCGAACTATATTGTTAGCTGATTGATAATATTTAGCAATTTAGCGGTACAGTGTGTAATTTTGCTGGTGCAATGCATTCAAAGACATGGTTCTATAACTGAAACCTTGTCTGACTTAGATGGCATGATTAATCATTCATACACTAATGGACTATTTCAGATTCAGTAACATGTTTTTGGTTCCTTGTATGTGAGAATGGAAAAGTGAATGCCTTTAGACTCGATTACAATTTTAGTTGTAAATGGTGTTTGCAGTATTTTGGACCTTCAAGCGGCATTCAGCCACAAAATCCTGTTGGTGAGGGACGTGAACATCTAATCATGTTTCTCAGATTTCATATGGATGCACAAATACTTATTTTAATTTTTTATCCCTGTATCAATTTGGAAATCTACGCCTGGCTTTGTTCCCCTTATAGGTTTGTTTAAGATAATGTTCCGGTCTCAAGCTTGACTCATTATTTATAAGACAGGCTGGAACTGGATCTAAGCTTGGAAAGGGAAACTCAAGCTCTGGCTGTGATGCTTATTATATGTTTGCAATAAATGAGCCAAGCTTAGAAAATCCCAAGATCGGATCATTAAACATGCACAAACACTTATGCACAAGTTCAATCAACATATATAATAAAAAACATATAATTATAAGAAAAAAATCACAAGAGCATAAATATGTGAAGGATGAGGGGCATTGGTGAACTTTTCCCTAATTATAATTATAATATATGTGAAGGATGTAATATATATGAATCAAAGCTCGTGAACTTGCAAAACGATGCCTAGTGGAGTTGCATCTCATTCATTCACAACCAATTTGATTAGGATTTACTAAAAAATTACGATTCCTCTTGGCAACTAAACTTCAAGTTTGTAAAGAACCATTTCAACCCAAAACCTTAAGGTGTTGGGTGAGGGCCTTTTTAATGATTTATATAATTCTCTAACACACACCCTCGCGCAAGAGCCTTTTGGGCTTGAACCGTGGATTATTGCATTGGCTCAATTTTTGATTTACCTTATGTTTATTTAATTCCACAAGTGGGGGGCAGTGAGGATCGAACCCGTGACCTTGTGATCACTGAAATTCTGATACCATGTAAAGAACCAGCTCAATCCAAAACCTTAAGGTGTCGGGTGAGGAAGTTTTTAATGGTTATATTATTCTCTAACAAAGTTAGATTACTTGTCAACCAATTGGACTTTTTTTTTTTTTTGTACTGTGAAATTCACTTGTTTTTTGTTTAGTTATGTTCTCTAGTCATACTTGATGAAAATTGTTAGCGATATTGCTAACTTGACAGGTATATTAATTCAAACAACTGCAATCTGATATTTGTTAGTCTTCTATAGGGTTCAAGTGTTCCCTTAGTTGTCAAATGGGCTGATACAGAAAAAGAAAGACTAGCTCGAAGAGCTCAAAAAGCACAGTCCCAAGCTTCTAATGTACCACATGCTGATTCTCAGCATCCATCATTGTTTGGAGCCCTGCCTATGGGTTATGTTCCTCCATATAATGGATATGGTTATCAGGTTAGTTCTGTCGTAATACTCTACGTGACTCTTTAATAGCATTTTGATTTCTTAATTCATGCAGTTTGTCTTCTGCATTATCATGTCATCCAATCAGAAATCATTACATTCATGCATTAGTTAGTTTCCTTGCCTATCATCTTGATGGAGATATATATGTGTAATGAATTTAATGATAATATGTTCTCCTGATAAGGCTCCTGGGGGTTATGGGCTCGTGCCGTACCGGTTGCCACCAATGCAGAATCAACCTGGTTTCCATAGTATGATGCCTCACATGAATCAAGGAAATGCATTGCGACCTGATCTTGGCCCCAATATGAACCCTAGAAATTATCCTGTGCCTCCTGCAAGTTATGTTGGCTCTTATCCTCATGTGCCAGGTCTGCACCATCCAATGGCATATCCTACAGGATTGATTAGTCCAGGTCCTATGAGTAGTTCTCCTGGGTCCATTTCACCTGCTGGTGGAAATAGTAATTCCGCTACATCTTCAGGCGCCAGCAAAATTTCCGGGGGTCAGGTTGAAGGTTGTTTATCTATATCTTATGTGTTCTTGGGTGTAAATGAATTCATACATTTATGTATTTTGATACATGCATATTTATATTTTACAAGAAGAATAGTTACTTAGTGATAGTTCTGCTTATTATTCTATTTTCTGACTCAGGACCACCGGGTGCCAATCTTTTTATTTATCACATACCTCAAGAATTTGGAGATGAAGAACTTGCAAATGCTTTTCAACCATTTGGTAGAGTTTTGAGTGCCAAAGTTTTTGTTGATAAAGCAACTGGTGTTAGCAAATGTTTTGGTGAGCCTATGCTTCATTTATTAACGAATTTGATGGGTTTTTCTTGGAGCTTGTGTTTGATGAGCTCCCATTTGCAGGGTTTGTTAGTTATGATTCTCCAGATGCTGCTCAAGCAGCCATTGGTATGATGCATGGATTCCAATTAGGAAGTAAGAAATTGAAGGTTCAGCTTAAGAGGGACAACAAACAAGGCAAACCTTACTGATGAAGCTGGAAAATGGAATTTTGTATAATTCACATTGTAATTCATGACCCTTCTGATGTTTATACAATTTGTAATTTCTGTAACATGAAAATCAATTTAGACATTGATTATTAATTTATTGATTTTTCCCTCAGAACGCCTATTGATTGTATTATCTTTTGTAGTTTCATACAGGATTAGAGGATAACCACGCTTTTAAGTTTTCACTTTTTATTTTTATTTTTGCTGCCATGCAGTGAGGGACTGAGGGGATATTGTTTACACCAGCCACTGTATGTTGTTGAGCCTATTAGCCAATCAGCAGCATTATAATTTTTTATATTATGTATTCTCATAGTGCCTCAAGGAATCAAATAAAACATAAATGTGCATAAAATAAATGAATACCGATAGAATAATTAATCATATAATATTGTGGGGAAAATGTTTCTTCCGTCACAGAATAATAAATTTATTTTCAATTATCCCAAAACGAAGTGTCATAGTGGATTAACTTCGTTAATGCAATCAAACCTTTTTTAACAAAAATAAATAAATAAATAAAATTACCATTTTAATTTTATTAGATATAATGTGTATATGCATGTAGTTTCGGGATTTTGGATTAAAAATAAAGGGTATTTTTAAAATTTTAAATTTCTCTTTGTATTATAAATTTTACTGAAATACCATTTGTTTTTAATCTTTAACTCTTTACCTACCACCTTATAATTTTAAACTTTTTTCTTGAATATTCTTTTTTATTTTTTATTTTGATAAAATATAACAAATATTTGAAGTGAATCACAATAATTTTTTATTTTTTATTTTGATAAAATATAACAAATAATTCAAGTGAGTCACAATAATTATATGGTAAAAACTTAAAATGTATTCAAATACGATTGTAACTGTATAATAAAACATATTTGCCATGTTATTTTTTAAAATTTTCATTTAGTAATAAATCTTATTCATAGTTGTAATTTTTAAATTACTAAATGGGTAATGAATAAATAATAATCTGAAAAGAAATCTTTTTTTTTTGTGCTTAGAAAAAAAAAATCTGTTTGATAATACAATTTCTTTTTATATCTAAGGAAAAAGTGTGTATTTAATAAATGATATTTTTAAGGAATAATGTATTTAATATTGATAATACATTCTTCCAATGTCTGTATTTAATAAATAGTATGTCAGGGAATAAAAAAAAATTAAAAAATTATTTCTTATTTACACAATTTGTATTTCGGCCCACCAATAAAATAATCCGATTTTATCAAATACTATTTATCACCATTTTTATTCTCCAAAATAAAAATAAAGAAAAAAACGTTTCTGGAAATGTTCTTCACCAGTAGTATAGTATGACAATGAGAAATAGCTTTGTAGCATATAAAACTATGAGATATATGTTTGATATATTATATTCATACAATACACACACAAAATAGGTAAAATCTATTTTTTTTTCTTTCCCTCTATTTTTCTTAGTAGAAACATATTTCCCTAAAACTATAGAATAAAACTGAGTTCAGCCCACGAGGAATCAGAAAGAAATGCTCTCCTTATTTTATCTTAATCTAAAAACCTGAATTTCTAACTTCAGGATGGTGACCAAAGTGTCATGTTTAGACAAAAAAATTACCAGACTGTCATGCCAACGGTAAATTTTGTCAAAATGTCACGCGGCATAATTCGTTAGACAGTACAGCGAATTATGTATGCAAGTAATTCGCTACTCAGTGTAGCGAAATATGCTATGTGAAACGCACAGAAGAAATATAACTCTTCAAATTTTGAGAAACTATATAGGGTAGCAAATAAAACTGAGCAATGACATAATTTAGCCCATGAGGAATCACACGCCATTTTGGCAAAATCTAGTGTTAACGTGGCACTCAAATAATTTTTTTTGTCCAAAAACGTGACAAAATGTTGAATCTCCCTCTAACTTCATTATCCTTGGTCACTCCGTGACTTGACTTATTTATTCTGATACTACATAAATTCTTGCTTGCGCCTTTCAAGATGGAGCAACAATTTCCCATAATCAGGAAGGTTTTCTTTAATCACAGGAACTTGTTTGAAATTTTGAATCCACGCATGCAGCCCAGGAAATTTGCTTGCCTCAATCGTTTTCATCCCCACAATTTCTTCCCACCCTTCTAACCAATGACCAAGGCATCCATATACTATATCCACCATTCCAATATTGTTGCCTCCAAAGAACTTCTTGCGCCCTAAACCTTCCTCTTCCATGATTGTGAGAGTTTCTTGTGCTTTTTTCATTGCTCTTGCTCTCTCTTGTTCATCTTCATAGGTGGGTCGGAGAAACAGTGTAGAAACGATCTAGAAAACAAAATCATCAAACACCATTCATTAAAGGAAAAACTATTCTATGTTATAATATAGGGTTTTATAATTCACCATTTCAACGAATTCAAATTTTACTACCTAATTTTTTCTTATTACTTGTTATTATCAAATCTTAACCGTTACATATAATTTTTGTAATTTATGGGATTATATTTATTTAATTATTAATTTGTAATAAATTATAACCGTTAAATTTCAACTCTCATTTAACATAACAATTATAAAACCCTACATTATATAAGTTTTAACCTTCTCCGATACATAATTATGCCACTTTTTTTCTTTTATTTTTTCAGATAATGGAGCCCACAAGTTTATCTATGTGACATGAAATAACTTTATCTTCTTAATACAACTCTTAATATTCAAACTTAAATAAGAATTTCAATTTAGAGAATGATATGTAATAAGAATTTCAATTTAGAGAATGATATGTAATAAGATAACAAATAATTTGTAAATTGAAAAGAAATAAAGATTAGATTAAATTACCGAATCCTCTCCAAACTTAATCCAAAATCGAGCTAAGGCTCTCTCATGGTTATCTTTTGGAAGCAATGGGTTCTCCGGCCAAGTTTCTTCGATGTATTCAAGAATCACACTAGACTCAGCAATGGCTTTGCCTCCATGAATAAGAACAGGGACTTTCTTGTAAACTGGATTGGATTGCAAAAGTAGCTGACTTTTATTCTTCCCGTCTTCTTCTATGAACTCATAGGTAATGCCCTTGAACTTTAGAGCCCATATCACTCTATAAACAAAAGGGCTAAACGAAAATCCTAGTAGTTTGACATCCGCCATGGTTTCTATGCAATATTGAGCAGGTGCAAGATGATACTTAATAATGAGATCGATCTTTTATTGGACAAAGAAGTTTCAAAGTCCAAAACATGGACGGAGAATAAATTATACCTATTTTGCCCTGTACTAAGGTTTTGGTGTGCTATCTATCTCTCATGTGAAAAAGTGGTCATATGATTATGTTATTTGATTATAATCACTCATTAGTTGATGAGATAAAAGAGAAAAATGTACAATTTTAAAATGAGTGATTGTGATCAAATAATATAACCACATTACCACTTTTACACGTAAGAAGATGGATTCCCGGTGTGTATACATTCGCATTCATTGAACTTATCGATTGTTGACTATTATTTTCGAATGTCAGTGCTCACGTCATCATTATAGTGCTCTTTCATAATAGATAATACACAAGGTTAGTTTCATGGTTAATGTAATACGTGTTACACCGTCATTCCATTATATATTATTGCATCATTAATAGTGTTTAACTATGATAATAAGCACCTTAAAATCAAATAAAAAATGAAAGTGAGTTATCAAAATGCCCTTGACAATTGAATTCAAAATAAAACGTGTCTCTCTTATAGCTGGCGGCAAAGAAAGGATAGAGTTTTTTTTGGGTAGGATATTCTTACTACTCATTTTTTCTATTATCATTCCACTGCCACTCTAATCACCATTGGATTAGAGGAAAAGTTAAATGAAGAGAGAAAAAAAAAATTAACTTTTGAATCTAATAATGATTAAAGTGATAGTAGAAAAAATGGGTAATTAGAATATCCTATCCCTTTCTTTTTATAGGGTTTGTTTTTGGTGAACAAACGAAAATAACTATTTCATGAAGAATTCTAACTGGGCAAGAATCTTAAGTCAGAGAGTCCTCAACTGATCGGTCTTTTGTTAGGAGTAAAAGGACTTTCAGTATTGTTACCAAAAGAAAAAGACTTTCAGAGTGCGTTTGGATTGTCTTTTATAAAAAGTTACTTTTATGCTCTACTTATTTTAAAAGTACTTTTTATAAAAGTTAAAATTATTTAGATTTTTAAAAAAATATTTATTTTTTGAAGAAGAAAAAATTAGCTTTTGACTTTTGTTTTTTTGAGAAGTTAAAATTTTTAGCTTCTGAAAAAAATAAATTTTTGGCTTTTTTATGACTTCTGCTTTTTTTAAAAGTAGCATCCAAATGCACTTTAAATTAAAAGTGTTTTTTTTTGGGAAAAAAAGAGTAACTTTTGACTAAAAAAAGCTCATCCAAACAAGCCCCCAGAGTAAACAAAGTTCGAGTGGACCTTATTCTTTTATGGAAACTTATTTCCTTAATTAAAGATATTGAATTCGAATTATCATTATGCAAAAAATTGTAAAGAGGAGAAATTTTTTTTATCTAAAAAGTATAATTACGGGAAAAAGGTGGAAAAATGATTTTTTCAAAAAAATTATTTAGTAGGCCAAAATATTACAGAAAACTTTTGATTTTACTGAAAAATCAAAATACCACCGTCAAGGTGGTATTGTAGACATTTTTCTTTATTTTTACATTATCAAAATTTTCCCATCAATTTTTTTTTTACTAAGCAAATTTTTTTTAGTTCATACTGGTCATTTGTGAATCCCATTTGAATCATTAGCAGATGAAAACTAATTTTATATTTGAAAAAGCTCATTGTCGAATCGATTGAATCACGAAATTGGCGCCAATATTACATACCATAAAATTATTAAAATTAAAATACCATACACTACTGCCGTATAACAGTTCATTCTATGACTCCTTTTCACAGAGTAAGCTCTTAAGCATTTAAGGTAATTTAACATTATTGATATTAAATCAAACACCAAAGACTTTGACCATATTGTGCCACCAGAGACATCTGAACACAGGCAGGAAAATGTTCACTGTTCCTTTGCTTTCTTACGTGCCAGAAAGCGTAGTTTTGCTGAAGCCAGCCAGAGCATCTTGACTTCTTTTGTGATGATCGGGCTTTGGTTGAGAAGCTGATGGTTTTTCAACTGAACTCTTTTCTTCTACAAAAGGCTCAGGATTTGGCTTCATATCCGAGGGACTGATGCTTCCATCGGAAGGATTAGAAGTTTCACCCTGATCCCCAATCTTTTTCCGGGAAGACTCCACCGGTGAACTTGAGTTACCCAATGAATGTTGCATTTCATCTGATGGCTGATTTAGAAAACAGGTCATAGATTTTTTTTTTTTTGTATATGTCGAGCTTATAAGTTTACATGCGGACCTATATCAATTACTTATTTTAAATAAAAATAAATAAAATTATTATTTTAATAATTTTGAATAATAAAATAATATTATTTTAATTTTCTTTTAGATTGTTGAATATTTAATAGGCTTAAACAGACTACCAGGCCTAGGCTACAACTTTTATTTCTTAATTGTAGGACAGATCATAGTTGTAATTTAAGACCTACGTAAGCTAAGGGTTCAGGACAGACACATTATTCTTTTTTTACACAAGCCTGAACTATTTAACCCAAAGCCTAATCTGATGTATGATGCGACTTTGATGTGTCAGGGCTCACTTCCTCGTGTGTCTCTGGAACTCTATCCTTAGACAGATGATCAAGTTTCCCCCCTTAAGCATCTTTTGCACCATAAAATCAAGCAAAAAGTCCTTCTTCTTGATAACCTATGCAAATATTAAAATATATGTCAGTTATTTAAAATAGAGATATAGGAATTAAACTATCAACAACATGCCGATTTAATTCAAAAATATACACTCAAATGAGGGAGAAACAAAGAAAGGAAAACATTAGAGTTTTAAAATCCATTACCAATCAGGTTGACAAGAAGAGATATGAAAACATCCTAATGGTTATGGGAAATTTAGAAAAGCAGAAATATACATCTTTCTATCTCCTCTTGAAGTTCGTACAGGCGTTCTAGCTCCATTTATCTCTCTCGTTCAGCAAGTTTCTTTCTATATGCTTCTGTAATGATGGCAAGTTTCTTTCTATATTACACCAATGTCAGCTTACTTGAGAGTTTTATTCTTGCTAACCTGCAGAGCAATTTCTCTCTCAAGGTCATTTTCATCATCATTATCATTAAAGTCAAAAGTGATGGCAAGGGAAGGACTAATTGGCTGCTTCGCAGGTCTAAGGGTTCAAGCCATAGAGGCATACTTGCCCATTTCACCCTGGCTTCTTCACTACAATTTGACCTCAAAGTAAAGCATCCATTACTTGTATCATTCCAATTTCATTTGTATATAAAAAAAACAAGCTTTGATCATCAGAGAAACACAATTAAAATTTCAACAAGAAGCCAGCTACTAGCAGCTCAAGCATCAGAATATAAGTAGAAATGTATCGTGTGACCAAAATTTTCAAGTTGCAGTAACAACAAAATAAATATGAAAACATCAAAGGGAGATAATCATTAACAATATTTCATCAGCGTCTAATGGTGAAACACATAAATTTCGAAAGTTGGTAGTGTACAGTACAAGGTTTTGAAACCATAGAGATTTCAGGCAAGTTCAATAAACACGAGTAAAGTGCATTTTGAGCATTGGTACAAAACCCTCTCAATTCAAATCACATCGTCCACCACATTGAAGAAGGAATTACCTCGATTCTGTAAAAATGAGAGACTTCGCTTTTGCGTTAGGGCTTCAAATCGTGTCTTTACCATTGAGCTAAACGGAATAGGAATACATAGGCCCAAAATGATGATGTCCACCCAATAAGAGCTTGGCCCAATACAGTTCCTTTCGATTCAAATAGCCCAAGGGCTATGTTTGCTTTCGGATATAAAGGATTTGGTTGGCTGATGCATCAAAGTAATATTATTTAAAAAAATATATTAAAATAATGTAATTTGATTTTTTTTCATAATTTTTTAAAATTATATTATATTGGTCAATCAGTTTGATTTGATTCGATTTTTCATTTTTTTTACTAGAATAGTAACTAAAAATTAAATTCTAAACCAGAAATAACTAAAAGACTTATCGTTTATCATGTCACAACTCACAAGAGATAAAATTATCTCCGGCAATCGCAAAACTATTTTGTTAGCAGGTTAGGGAAATTAACGAGGGATGTTTTGATAAAATTCATATAATAAATAAATAAAAATACCAAAACACCCTTAGTTTTGAAAAAAATGAAAAAAAGAGAAAGAGTTTCCATTCCTTTGTTTATAAGTTTTTGTAAGTATATATTAAATGAGAATGATTGTAAGTTTATTATTCTTCTATTGTCCTCATTTTAATACACCAACCCCAATTCGGAGAGAGAGAGAAAAAATTATGAAATAAAAAAGGTATACAGTGGAATGGATTTTCTTTAATTAAGTCAATTTCATTCTGTTTCATTTGCAATCTAAACATTCAAATGCTTGATCATCAGGAGGCACAAGTTGCATATTAATTTAATAGGCCTAATCCAAATCCTATTTATTTTTTTATTTAAAAATTTAATTTTTTTTAGAAGATAATCTTCAATAGCACCTGATCGCAGAATTTTATCTTTTAGAGTAAACTATATATTCAAATAATGTTATTGTACTATATAAACATAAATTAATGAATTTATGTTTATTATAGAAATTAATATTGAAGTCAAAGGAAGGAAAATAAAAATAATAGTAACCAGTAGAAGTCAATTTATACCGTCTTAAGAAATACTCTTCAGTCTTCATAATAAATTATAAGTAAATGCTTTACTCATTTAGTCATTACTTGCAGGCATAAATCACGAAAATCAGAAACGTGTTTTATACATCTTAGGTTTCGCTGATGACAAAGACAATTGCGCACACGCAAAATAGATGCATGTTGCCACATACCTGCCACAAAAGTCAAGATTGACGATTATGAGAATTATTTTTCTTTTTATATAAACGAGTGGCCACCCACCAACGTTGGTCCCATTTTGTTTATTTTTTTTCCTAACACAATTCAATGCACAGATCCATGTTTCATATTTGAAGTTTTACTACAATTTTTTATTTTCTGAAAGCAAAATGCTATCTACATAATTTTTGGTTGACAAAAGAAACTTCCCATCTCTTATTTTTATTTTTATGTGTAATATTACTCTTCTTGTACATCAAATAAAGTAGCATCTGGTGCAAGCCCCTCAAATGGAGCTTAATTCACACATGTAAAACAACTCAACTATGATGATTTTCTTTGAATGATTATTTCATTAATTTATTTGTTAGATAATAACATAAAAGCTTTAAAAAAAGAACATAACCCATACCTTAAGTTTTAGGTTGAAGTCACGTTTATCATGGTATCAGAATTTGATCATGAAGTCACGAGTTCGATCATCACCGTCCCTCACTTTCAGGTGGAATTAAGAAAAGCATAAGATAGACTAAAAAATGGACTTGTACAGCACAAGATAGACCCATAATGGACTTGTGTCATATCCACATTTCAAGTCCAAATGATTCTTCTATGCTTGTATGAGAGGATATGTTAGAAAATAATATAAAAATATTTAAAAAAAATTATCACCAATACCTTAAGATTTTGGATTGAAGTGACGCTTATTATTATTTTACAATTTTAAGGTCAAGTTCAATTAATTACCGTGAATCATAGGGTCTCTTCATTTTGATATACCAGCTACACTGCTGTCTCTTTCTATCTCTCTCCAGAGGTAGCTTAATTCCTCATCTTGAACCTTTCTCTTCCCTACTGGTGAAATTTGGAACTGAATATAAGTCAAAAGTGACAAAAGAATTTTCCAAGTTGGCTGCCTTAAATTTCATGCAGCCCATAACGTGTATTTGCATCCCCATTATCCAACACGGAAATCCTCAGGTCATGACAACAACATAAGCCAACATTCCAACCTAAGGTTGGAGAACGTCACAAACAAATTAATACTTTTGTTTTGCCTTAATCATCATATCTTAATTGTTCAACTCCACCTAACAATATCTAATTCTCAAAAAATTTATTAACACTAACAAAGACTAACAATGCAGCAAATTTTTGGGACTCAGGTAATTTCTTCCAATGGTTCCTAGAAACCAACTTCATGAAATTTGGAAAAGGTCATACATTGATCCCACTTGACACGAGAAGCAAATAGAGTCAAAATCCATCAGGAATTAAGGGATTAAGACTCCTTCTTTTTTTGATTTTTTTAAGGAAAAAAACTTTTTATTTTAAATTAAATAAATAAGATTAAAAAAATTATTTTTATATTGGGTTTGATGTATGTCATCTTGGATGACACAAAAAATGAAAATCGTGAAGGAGAAAGTGAGTGGATTTCTTTTAAATTAAATTTTAAATAAAAAAATATTATTTTGTGTTTATCTCTCTATTAAAATGACATAATTTTATGTCATTTAAAATCACAAACAATTTTCTCTTTTATATTTCATAGAAGTTAAAAATAATAGGATTTGATTTTTCTAAATTTACTTTAAATAAATTTATCTAATGTTCACCAAAATATGATTTTCGTCAATAAAATTTATTAATTAATTATTAATTCACAATAAATCTTAACCGTTTATTGGCGAAAATCAACAGTTAAGATATTGATTATAAAAAATTGTAAAAGAAAATAGATACTAAATATAACCTCTCCCATCAAATATTATAGTACCATATTTTGGGGGTGGGGGAATGTGGCTGCTTTGATAATTTCCGTTCATTTTTCATTTACTTGGGCTTCTTCTAGAAGAATGTTGGAACATGTGTCCCTATTGAGATTGGAAAAGCTAGATGCAATCCCTCTAGAAACCGTGACAAACTTGAGGGGAATCCTTCTCCTTTAATAATGACCACTAACTAGTCCCATCTGGTGGAGGCCAAAGTTTTGAAAGATCCCCATCACTGTCATAAAATGTATCAAACAAGATATTCCAAGTTTACTTTTTCATTTTACTGTTCATAAAAGTAGCTAGGAGATGCCCTTATATTGTATATTGTCCAACAACTGCAGTATTTTAAGGCATAAAGTGCAAGTTTTGCCTCTTGTTGCTGCAGGGTCCATGGACATGAAGGACCCTTTTGATGTCTCTTCTTACATGCTTCTTGAGGTCACTGGTGACTCTGAAGCTGATTGTAATCCCACTATGGGTGAACAAGCTCATGAAATTGATAGAGAAGATGATGATGCTCAATCTTGCAGCGATGATAATTCTGAGACTTGTAATGCTTCTGAACTCAATGTATTTGATGAGTCTTTGAATGCTGATGATGAAGATGAGAAGAAAGTTGATGGTTATGGAATTTCATATTGTGAAGATGATGAGATGCAAGAACACCATAAGTCTTTTGTGTCTGATGATTCAGGCCATGAGTTGGTGGATGAGATGGAAAGGAATAGGCTCTTCTGGGAAGCTTGTTTGGCATCTTGATTCTATTTGTGGGGATTTCTTTTCTGAATCCCATAGCAGATTTCTTTATCTTCAACAATATTTATTCTTTAATTTTTAGAAAGATGGGGTTGATTAAACATGTCTAAAAGATAAAAGCTTTCAATTGTATGTATGCTTAAACTGATATGTTCAACACCACACATTTTATGGTTTCTTTCCATTCAAAGGTTCATATGTCATTTCTGCACTTCGTTCCATTATTGATCATGCACGGAACATGTATATATATACACTGCAGCATCATTCTAATAATTTTTTATGCAATTATTTGGCATGTTATCAATGCTCCTATCACTTCTTCTCATTATAATAACCTTTAAGTGTAGCTTAATTATGTAGCATACACTTCTAATAATCTTGTTGCAGAATTGGTAGCTTCAGTTTTCTTTTGAAATTCAGATGATCACCTACCACGTTTAAGAAGATTCGGTAAAGTTAGGTACTGTTGAAAACTCCACTGATTTTCTGACTTTTAGCTGGGGAAGACACTACTGTGCTCACAGCAGGAAAAGTATTTGGGTTTAGTTTGGCCCCACTGACCCAAAACCCTCCCATCTTGAAGAATTTCTGAAGCTTTTAGTGAAAAATAATTGCAATGTAACGTGTGATCTTAGAATAATTGAAAATCTATTACTGCCCAACTAACATCTTACCATTTTATATTGTCGGAAAACCGGGTATGATGGAATATCCCCACCAAACAATTTCATTTTTCTATTATTCTTTAATGACATTTCTTTTGTACATTTTTACCTAAAAAAAATTTACCAAACAACTGCCCAACTAACAGCTTTGCATTTTATATTGTCAGGTATGATGGAATATTCAAATTTCACTATTATTCAATGGCATTTTGTCTTTACCATTAAAAAAAAGTATTTGGTCAAGTTCCTAATTTACTCTAAAGTTACACAGTAGTTGACCCTCATAAATGTTTTTGTATTGTTTTCATTCAACCAAACTTCAAAACTGGAAGAGGGTTGTTTTCACACTGCCGGTTGAGAATAAAAGGTGATTTCTATGTGAAAGGGTTGAATTCAACATGGAGCTAATTTACTCTAATCTTGTTAGCATTGTGAAAGGGTTGAATTCAACATGGAGCTACAGTGATGTAATGTGGAATCAATCAAATTTTGATCTTGCACGGTTATGTGAAACCAATCTCCCTAGCTACAATGCTACATAACAAGAAGCACCATTTTATGCTAAACCAATCTTCCTAGCTCCTAAGAATTCATCAATGCATACAACTTCCATCTATGTGAAATTCGAAAATGTATGCAGCTACTCCTTATATACTACCATCCTGATGTATCACAGTTAGAACTGTCCAAGTACTGGGACATACTTCAGAATCAGGTTAAATTCAGCCCTAAACTGAACATAACCACCTCACAAATCCACAACAAGCAAACACTTTCCTACTCCACGTGCTAACTAATTTACACAAGCAACCCTGCTTGTAGAGACCAAATCTAAAACAAGTTACACATAAATGCTGTTTAAAAAAAGCTCAGTTCTTAACCAGATGCAAACAGTGGTACCAGTGAAATAGAATCTGTAAATTTATCCATCATCTCCACATCATAGGTGCCTGTACTTCCTATTGATGGACTACTTGTGTCAACATTTGAATTTGATCCCTCAGCAGTCAGAGTTGTTCTCGAATCATCTCCATAAGAGGAACTCGAGCATGAATTCATAGTTTTGATATCAGTAAATGACATAGAACATTCCACTTTATAGCCAGAACAATTCCTGGGGCCAAACTCTTCTTGCAAATACCCTTCTTCAGGTTCTTCTGAGAATCCTTTTGTGTTCTCATCCAACCACTTCAAGAGGCATTCATCTTCCTCTTCATTGCTATGGCTGCTGTTAACATGATGATCATCATAATCTGAAGACTTGTTCCCTCTCAATTCACCACTTGTGTCCATTTCTTGCTGACTATCATACTCATCCTCAGATTGGCGATCTGATGAATGAAATGACATGGATGAATATCCTGCTGTTGCTGTTTCTTCACGTTCTCTGAGTGTCTTCATTATCAAGGTCTTTAGTAAATTCATCACTTGGACCGCATGCATCAGAGCAGTTAGTGGATCAGACATCTGTTTCAGGAGACAAAAATAAAAAAAATACGAATTAAGATTAAACGATTTCCCCCCTTTGCATAGTTATCACTTATCATGTATATAAACGCCAACTGTAACAGATGATAAATACGAATTACACGATTACAAGCAAGTTTGCAACTGGTTCCAATATAACAACATCTACGCGGCAAAGGTATCAACATAATTTCAATGGAGAGTTACTCTTACTATTTTTGCAGCGTAACGGCTCTGTCAATGGTGTGTAAAAGGCGTCTTTTTCATATGGGGGAGGAATATTCCCTAAGTGAAAGGATGAGCCATGACTAAGGATGTGCATCGGTCGAACCGAACTAGATTTTTTGAAAAACCGAACCGAATTGGTTTAAATGGTATGAACATAATTTCAATGGACTGAGTTCGGTTCGGAAGTTTTTGGAACCGGTAAGTGGTTCAGAACCGGTTGGTCGATAGTGTGAAAAAAAAAATTTAAAATTTAAAAAATAAAGTTATAAAAATTAATTTGGTTTTGTTTGAAAATGGTTCGGTTCGGTTCGAAAAGGTTCGTAAACCATAAAAACTATTTTCTTAAACCGGTTCGGTTCATGAACTAGTTTTTTAAAACTGGTTATTTTATGGAGCGGTTCGGTTCGGTTCATGGTTCAACCCATTTTTTTGGTTATTTTGCACACCCCTAGTCATAACTATTTTGTCCTTTTGAGCCCACTAAGTGTGAGGCAAGTAAGGGCTGCGATTCGGGTTGACACATATTACCTAAATGAGTAGCGTTACATTGATAAACTTCTTTCTTATAAACTACACTATGTCTGGTAATATTCTACTCAAGAATATATTACTGATCAGTCAGACATAGTGTAATTTGTAAGAGTTTGTAAACAAAAAGTTTGTAAATATAACATTTCCTTACATAAATTTGAAAACAAGTCAAACTTTAATATGAATATAACCCATTTATTTTGCAAGTTGACAAAACACGACATGAATAATCCACCAAACTCAAAGTGTGTCACTTAATATTTTAGTTGAATAACTTGTCAATCTCAAGTGTGTTACTTATTATCCGGGTTGACACGACACTAATAACATGTAACAAAAATTAATGAGCATCAATTTCATGTTTGTGGGTGGACACGCGACACGAAATGAATTTTTATGTGTTAGATTTTACAAATACAAACACACAACATAAATTTGAAAATAGGTCAACACAAACATAAATTTTTTATGTCATCTTGGTGTCGTGTCAGCGAATCAAATTGGAAATTGTCATCCCCAGAGCCAAGCACACTCCATTCATTTTGTGATACGCATTGGGAGCATTGTTATTAAATCCGGTCCGGGCATCGACTCGATCGGGGTACTGGGTTACTGGTCGGACTGACGGGTTATTAGTCGGACCGGTTGACCCGAATATATATAGATATATAAAAAAAATATAAATATGAACATATAAATTCAATTATATTTTCCATATCAAAGATGAATTAAACAAGATTCATTAAATAAGCTCAAAAACATGAAACATAAATAAATAAAACATAAAACATACCTCTCAATGACATTAAGCTCATATTTTTCAAATTCAACTACTTTAAAATAACATATGTCATATTCTGTTAATTTATTTTGGAAACTGAAATTTGAGGTTATTGTAGAAGAGTATATTAGCAAATAAAATTACAAAAAGTTTTTAAAATAAGTTCTACATTTTTTTTCTAATAAGATGAAACAATTTTGATTTTTTTTTTTTTTAAATACATGACCCGACCGGGTCAACGGGTCACTGGGTCAACGGGTCACCAGTTTTGACCGGGTTTGGCCGGATTTTGACCGAGTTTGACCGGGTCGATGCATGACCGGTCCAATGACTGGATCACCGGATTCCGGGTCGACCCGTGTTTTACAACAATGATTAGGAGTGAAACTTTTTGTGATGAAGATCTAAAAGTTTCATTTTAAAGGTTTGATTTTCTCATGTTAAATGAGAATTCAATTCTTATGTTGTAGAGATAAAAAGCATGTGGGATCCATGTGTTAGAAAAAATTATATATAGGACCCATGTCAGCACAGAAATAAAAAATTATGTAGGAAAATTTGAATTCTCATATTAAATGAGAATTATAAAACCCTTCATTTTAAGGATACAGGAATATAATTCTTTACAATACATGGCCTTAGTAGTCGGTCCAATGGACCGGGCTTGTGTAATTGGTCAAAAATAATAGATTATTCTATTTTAAGAAAACTCAATTCATTTATCCAAAAAAAATAATGATGAGATAATTAACATGTTAAATAAAAGAATAAAAGCATAAAAGAATGATTAATTAAAATAATTAATAACTTAAAAGTTTAAACAGAAAAAGAGCAAGGAAAGCATACCTGAGTCATATTTGGAGCAAAAACCATAGCAATATTTCTTGCATCCATCTTATTATATTCCTCTTCTTCTACAACATCAGCCATGAGATCAATAGCCCAGTTGAGCAAGGCTGACTCAGTTGGCTTTAGCTGCTTCACAAGGTCAACAGATTCTTCTTCTGTGTTGCATTGAAGAACTTGCTCTGGAGAAAGTCCATCTAGTACTCCTGAAGGAAGTTCTCGGAACCAAGCTTTAATTAGGCCTGCCAAGCAATGAACATCAATGTCATCTGCCACAATGCCCCTATTCAACTGGTCCCTCAAATGCTCCTCTTCACTGTTCTCTGGGTTTATCCGAAATATACCTTCAGCCTGAGAAATTCATTGACAAAAGACAACAAAATGATAGTTAATTTCATAATCTGAAAGTGACTGCTTTGTTGGGAATGGTACGGGGGAGCCCAAAAACTTTGCAAAGAGTACATCCATCAATGGGCCAAGTGATAAACCACAAAGTGAGCCGACACCACATCTTAACCCAAAACCTTAAGGCCGTAGGTTTATGGGTCTTTTACACTTTATATGGTTATTACTTGGTCTATGTCTAGCTGATGTGGTACTTCTTTATAACCCATACTTAAATACTTTCAACATGCTTGCAAGGCCATAGTGCTATAAATGACAATATATCATAAATTCGGTACCTACCTTTAGTCCTCCCTGTGAGTATAATCGCTCCTGCATTAGCAATAGAATAGTGGGGACACTGTTTCCTTTCGAATCATAAGAACACTGCATTGATTCTGCTGAGACGCCAAACACACTAACACTGCAAGTATTGACGATGGCAAATCACGTTAGAATATGGATCAAGATGTAATCGTGCTAGATAACTTTTCAAAAATTAATTGTATGTAGCAAATGGCTCATAACTCATAAGAAACAGTAAATAAAGATAGAATAGTACATAGTTCGGTGAATTTATACTAGGCATTCTAATTCATACTTAATTGTAAAGATCATCAATCCTAATCTAAATTCTATCTGGAGCTAACGAAGCATACATTCCACATGTGTCCCAAACTCAAAAAAATCACAAGCTTCCCCATTTTGTAATTATAAATCAAAGAAAGTTGCTTTAACTAAGTAACACAACAAGGCTTGCATTCATGAGCTATACGCAAAAGCATAAGAAAATATGATAACTTTTAATTAAAAAACCTATATTTCCGTTAGGTATGCTTTTCAGCAAATAAAGGCAAACCTTATTGAAGGATATAAACCCCAATGCTCAATGTAGAAGAGCATCTTGCCGTTAAACTTTTTACTTCACTAACCTTCAAATTCAGCTAAAAATAAAACCATGGCTTCTATGAAAGTCTTCATCTCTCTCTCTCCCCAACATACACACACAGAAAAACAGACCCACCAACAATAAAATCTCTAGGTACCAAAAAAAAAAAAAATTGTTTTTTAAGCATTTTAAGCAAACCCCATTTTGAATGGAATAAAACCAAGTAAGGTATGATGAAAAAAAAATGCAAAGAAAGAAGTACCTAGCACTGGGAACCCGACCGGGAATATCAACCTCCAACTCAACGGGAAGACCCAGAAAGCCATTGAAACGATCGAAAGTGACATGACTTATGTGCTTAACATTGGTGGGCCATCCAATCTCCATGGGATGCACGGCGGAGATGACATCATCAGGAGATTCAACACTGCAAGCCACCATGGATTTTCTTAGAGCCGCCAAGACAACCGCCACCGGTGACAGCTGATTTTGTTCTTCTTCGGTGACTCTCCCCATTCTCCTCCCCTTCCCACCACCGCATCCACCACCCTTTGTCACCATCACCGGCCCTGTCATTCTTATCTTCTTCCAAACACACACAGACACAGACACAAACACAAACTCTTTCTCTCTCTCTCTCTCTTACTTGCTCTTCTTTCTTTCTCTCTCCTGCGCACGAGTAGAGACAGAATTCTTAAATTTGAGGATGAGTTTCCTCGTTTGCCAATGTGTTTTGTTGTGTTGCATTGAAGTTATTTGGTAGTTTATGTAGCTCTCTCGTGAACTTTAAACTTCAACGGCCACTTGTTTCAAATTTTCGTTTTACTTTATCTACAGTACACCCTGCACTTTTTATTAACACAACCGTCACTCAACATCAATCTTCTAATCAAATCTTAAAATGGATTTAACTAATCAGAATTTTGTTTGTTAAATTTTAAAACTGCATATATATTAGGGTTTTATATGTATTATAGGTAGGAAAAGTGATTCTGTAATTTTATAGAGATTCGTTTTGCGTGCCATGTTTTTTTCTTTTTTCTTTTGTTTTAAAATGTGTGGGCCCCACAAAATATTGTGTGTGTAGGAAATTTTGTTATGTTATGTTAAAAGATAAACTGAAAACCCTATATAATAATAACATTTTAGAATTTTTAAAAAAGTTTTATAAGAGTTACATTGTAGGAAAAGTGATTGTGTTATGTTATAGAGATTCGTTTTGCGAGTCGGAGTTTTTATTTTATTTTGCAGCGGGCCCCACAAAATATTATGTGTGTAGAAAAAATTTTATGTTCACAAATGAAAGATGATAAATCTTTTTAAAAATACTAGATTCTTAAAGAAACAAAAGCACATCTAAGCTGAGGGACCAATAACGGAAATGAATTCATTAAAATTAAAATTTTTTATTATAAAAAAGTGGGGCCTATCTCGTTTGCAACTTGCTAGTATGAGTTGTGAAAATAATGGCACATAACTCAATAGTTCGGACATCAAATCTGTTAACTGGATTTCTTTTAATACAAGTGGCTCATAATGGTTTGATTGGTCCACCAAAAAAGATGGAATTAAAGAATATCATTAAGCACATGTACTTGTATTTGATGACTGATGTGGTTGGTGCAAGGACAAATTACCAATTTCCAATAAATTATGGAAAGCCACCCCCTTCTCATACAGTGGAATTCGAATTTATGGAAGACCGTTACAAAAAAAAAGATGATTGTTTTTTTATGGGAACTTAGCGGGGAGGAGCTCCTTGTTATGAAGGAGATTATTGTGATGGGCCTATGGCGGAGGATCTCATCTTTTTCTTTTTATTGCTTCATATCATTATTGGAGACAACTTTTGTTTGCCCAACAAGTATTGGTCCTTTTTCACCTTGTTCTAAATGCTTTATGAGAAGCGTGATGCACTAATTAACGTATCCGTTACAACCCTGTCGAAGATAAAAGTTGTGAAAAAGGTAGTATCTTGATAGTAGTATATAATATAGTTACTAAATAAAAGATTTATAAATATAAACCTGCTCATAAATTTATACTTGCATGCCTAGTTTATGTAATTGGGTCAGGATCATTTTATATCAGTGTAAGTTATACTTACAATTTTATCTGATGATTTCACTTATATCTAAGCGCTCAAATTTTTTAGTAATATAAGTCATTGGATACAAACGGATCAATAGTCAAGATTGAGTGTAAGACTTCTAACTCTTATACCGATATAAGAATATCTTGCCCCTATGATAAGTGATCAGATCAATGTTGAATAATATATATATATATATATATATATATATATATATATATATATATATATTAGTTATTTTTATCAACGGTGTGTGTCAATTTTCTCTGGGTTTTTCTTTTGAAGCAAGCATGCTTCTTTCAAATCGAAACATTACAAAAGTTTCATTTTGTTCACACATATGTATACAGTGTAAGAGATATAAAAAATATATAAAATAATTAATTATTTTCACCTAACATATTAAGATTTTAGATTGAAATAATCTTTATTAATATCACATCTAAAGTGACTAGGAAGTCATGGGTTCGCTCCTCTCCCAAAATGAGTTTGTGTAGCATAAAATAGACAAAAAAACAGGCTCATGTAGCATAAAGTAGACCAAAAAATGGGTATGTGTCATATCTATGCTTCAAACTCAAATGACTCTTGCGTGACAAAGAATCCAAAATCTTAAGACATTAGGTGAAGATATATCTCTCTATTTTTTTTATTTTTTTTTGGAAACAATTATTTTATATTTCTCTAACACATTTCATCGCACAAGAATCGTGTAGGCGATATAGCACAAACCTATTTTTTGATTTATCTTATATCATTATAAAGACATTGGATGAGACTTAATTAATTCTTTTGTATCTCTCTAACATATATCCAAAAAGTCATTTTCTTATAAAATCTTTTCACGTGTTTCTTTAGTTCAAAACATCAATTATACTTAGAAGGGGTTATACTGACAAACTTTTTTTTATAAACTTATAAACTACATTAAATATGACTAGTCAGACTTAAATCAAGAGTGCATGACTAGTTAGACTTAGTATAATTTGTAAGTTTGTAAGAAAAAATTTGTCAATATAATCTCCCCTATTATATTTCCCTTATTATATTCCCCTTTATAAAACCTGCTTACAGAATTTGCATGTATGGTAATGGTACCTAACATCATTAAGTCAGAAACTTATATATGCAGTTAGTTGAATGTTTAGAATTTGTATAACGGAGAAGTTCGTTTATATCGAATTAAGTATAGGCCCAACAGGACGACTACTCCTGTAGTCCTGTTATTTGAAGGGGCCATGGACCCTGCTCCAAGTTTGTTTAAAATTTTGATTTTGTGTGTTTTTTACTATTTTTTGTTTGCCAAAAAAATAATTAAACTCTTCAAACAATTTTTTTTTTATTTGACTCCAATTAAAGCAGTTTAGCTTTTTTTTCAAGCGGTGAACCAGTTTCTGCCATTGAGATTTGAGACCTAACTATAAATTGGAACTAACATAAATAACTGTTCACTTATATTACAATTTTTTTTTATAACATTATATTACAATTTTCGAATACTAGGCCTACTAGCCCGTTAAATCAGTTACTGGGAATATGCAAATAACTACGAAGAATGACTATTTTAAATTTAGATATAATTTAGAATGTATGAATTAAAAGAAAAATTAAAAAATCTTTAAAATTATAAAGACATACATGTATAATTGATTTAAAGAGAATATAACGATATAGATTAACAAATAAAAATTAGTTATAAAATGCATGATTAACTTAAAAAATTATATTTAAAAGAAGGGAATTTAAGAATGACATATGTCAGTTTTTAAAGAAAAATAGACTACAAGACTAAATCAATTTCAATATAATATAATATAATTTAATATATAGGAATAGAGTAGCTTGAGATTTTGGAAGAAAGAACAAATATTGACATAAAAATAAAATAAATTAAACTAATTTGAAAACATAAGTAATTGAAATTAAAGAAAAAAGAAATTAAAATACAAATAATAAAAGTAATTGTTTGAGAATCTAAGCGGCTGAGATTTGGGAAGAAAGACAAAATTTTATTGTAAAATATTTGAAAGTAATTAATAATTTGAGTAAGAAAAAATAGAGTACAATAAGAGGTTATCTGAAGAGAAAGAACTCAATCTATATATAATAACTTCTTTTTTATTATTAATACCACATGACAATTTGTTAAATTTTAACCTTTCTTTTTTATTAATATTTTTAAAAAATTATTTTTTATTTCTTTTATTTATATATTTTTTGAATTTTCATTTTTTCTAACCTTTTATGTTTTTTAAATAGTCAAAAAGTGTTTTTAAATAAATTTAAACAAGATTATATATCATTATGAAAATATATATTAATAAAATATCCTAAAAAAGCTATTTTTTAACATATTTATAAATTTATTTTGATGTTGACTTTGCAAATTCTAATATTTCAATATTTCAATAATTCATCATGAGACGACTTTTTTTTTTATTTTTTTTTTGGTGAACATCATGAGAAGACTTTATTGGTAGAGCGGTTAGATTTGTGATAATGTGACTTCAAACATTGCAGCGATTCTGTTTTATTCTATTCCTTTCTCATCCCCTATGGTCCTTTCCTTCGGCTCCAAGTGAATTTTTTCAAGGCCCAACTATGCAGTGGATTTTCCTTTCCACCAAAAAGAGTGTGTGTGTATATATATATATTTTGCTGATGATATGTTTTTATTTTATTTTTGTCTTACATATTAACATAAGATGTATTAAAATTCTCATGTATCTAGATAAAATATAGTAGGCCCATTAGAAGCTCAAAAACATTCAAAGAAGCCTAATCTCACGAGGGCCTAGAACTCGGCGCGATGCCCATCATCGCGCATGACGCGACGCGATGCTCCCATCGCGCATGAAACCGCCCTTTGGCATAAACTTCAGATATAAGAAAGCTATCTTAAGGACTAATATAAATTCACTGTGTCTTTGAGCTAATAGACAGAGGACGGCACGAGCTCGCCGCTACTCTATCAAAGATAGCCTGGCACTAAGAAGATGAGGCTATTCAGGCTCTAGCCAAACCTACAGCCCCAATATGGCCAATCAGAGGTCATACCACCTTCTGAAGGTGGCATCATAACTACTATATAAATAGAGGGTACACGCCCAGGTGCACACATCTAAGTCATTAACAATATACATACATCTGCCTCTGATACTAATTTAAGTATCAGAGAGTCATCACAGGTACCCCGTCCAGTCTCATCGCGCCAACAAAGGACTAGAGCATACTAAACTTCATCAACAACCCCAAGCCTAAGAAGCAGGGCATCATTCTCACTTCAACCGTGTGTGATTAGGCGCGGTACATATTGGCTTGTCCATACTGTATTTGGTCAGATCAACAGTATATAAAGATTTTGGTTAGTATATTTTGTCATTACTAAGAAAAAATTGTGAAAATGTAATTAAGATTGAGTTCAAAAATTATTTAATAAAATAAAAAATAAATAATAACAATTATAAATATTTTTCATATGCTGAAACAATTTATTTAGCCTATCAAAATAAATATCATGACAATTTTTTGGTACAAATGACATTTTTTCATTTAAAATGTGTACATAAAGTTAAAAAAAATCATATAAATATTATTACAAATAAATAATTTAAATAGGTTTAGAAAAAATTTAAGGCACAATTTTTATGTACTCACGTCTAAACTACTAAGAAAATAAATTATAAAGAAACCCGAGGCCAAAACAATATAAGGCATCTACATACACCCTGTTGGCTTTATATATTTAAGGAATGCTGTGGCTATAAAGGAGTACTGTCTCACATTGTTGAAGGCATTGGATTAATATGTGAAGTGAAACTATAAGGTCAGAAAATGTTATGATAATATAATAGTGCTGGAGTAAGTGATAATGAAGAGTTTGTTGAGAAAAGGAAACTGTGGCTGTATCATTAGTCTATTATATTGAGACAACACATCGTAATTGAAGTCTTGAGCAACCATGTGCCGTGGAACTAGCTATATATATGCGACAAACTTGGTAGCCCAATTTTACAATAAATCAGATGTTGTGATGCCTTTGACATACATAAGGTTGACCCGGTTACTTAATTTTTCTAAATCCTTCTTCACTGCCTTGCAATACTTCAGTCGCTGACCTTCGTTCACGATAACAACCAGAATATTATATACTGTTACCTAACTTATATCATCTATGAATATCTTCTAACATCGAATTCGTAATCGTTACTGTACAATTTTTAATTATTGCCGCTTCACATATTAAACAAGAATCTAGTAATGTTTTAGCCGGCATTTTAATTATTTGTCAAATTTAAATATAGCAATTTGTAGTTTTCATGACTACAGCTGTCTATTTGACATGAAGTTGTTGTATAAGTGATTATGAATAGGAAAAAAATGCGTATCATTTTAAAGGATGTAAAGTTGTGTCATTTTATAAATGAGAGAAAGAGATGGATAAAGGAAAAGAGAGAGTGGACAAAAAAATATAAAGGTGTGAGCCTCATCTATTTATGAGAGCGAAAAGATATAAATTCTGTCATTTGAAAGGACAAACATTTTTCCCTTATGAATAAATTGAAACAATAGCGCCTCATGGTTGTGTTACCGATAACCATTCATATTTTATATACACTAGTAAACACAAATCCTTTTGCTTCCTTGCTCCTTACCGGAACTATACCAAAGTTAATTCTCATTTTTTTTTGTCTTTGACTGCGATTGATCAAGCATTTGTTGTGTTTGCATTGTTGTTTCTTCTGATTGTACTACCGTCGAAACAATGATAGCTCATTCCATTTTGGGAGGCACTTGTCCACCAACTTTTTGTGTTTGCATTGTTGTTTCTTCTAATTGTACTACCATCGAAATAATGGTAATTCATTCCATCCTGAAAAACACTTGTCCACTAACTTTAGGTATTGTTGAGGGGGCAAAATTTATTAAAGATACAATATATAATATTGGGTTCGATCGGGTTTAATTTCCTGCAATTTTTTCACTTTGCATATTGCTTTCTATGATTGTATTTTGTTCAATGTATATATATGTGTTGTTCATTATTATCCTACAATACAAATATTTGCACTACCACCAAAAACAGAAGTTATGAATGTATGTACATCTTGTGAGATGAAAGTTAGAAATTAGTTCCCCATATTATTATTTTTACAATGATGTTTTGCATTATTAATGCAAGCTTGAGGAGTGACCCATAATTTCTTACGTTCTTAAGATTCCACATTTGCATCCCTACCCTAGGGACACTAACATGTAAATTTTACTAAGAAACTACACGAATTCATCATCAACCATCTGGTAGAGGTGGTATACTCGGTCAAACTAAAAAAGAAAGCTGAAAGAGGGTTGACCTGCGAAGCCTAAGACAGTGAAGAACATAAGTGCAGAGTGCTGGCATATATTCTAACCACAATTGAGCTCTACATATTCAACTCATTTCAGCAAACTGACTTTCTTAAAAGAATTCCATTACCAAACAGGAAAAGAGTTTTTAAATTTTAATTACTTTAATATTACATTGTATTTCTATATTATATCCTCTCTTTCTAACGGTAGGTGATTATCTTAATGCAACTAGATAAATACAATCCAGGCGTGCAATTTGCTATTAATAATATATGGTTGAACCTGGTATAAGGGCAATTTATTTTCAAATTATTCTCTCACACCATTTAATATATATATGACTGTAGTGTCAGTGTGGTGAATATAACAGTACTTTCCTACACATATAGTGTGTGTTTTACCATGTTTTTTTTTTGCCTTTCATCATTCCACTTTCTCTCTCCATTTTTTTGTGTGTTGAAAACAACACTTAAATCATGTAACATAACATCAATGTAAAGAACCAATTCAACCCAAAAGCTTAAGCTATTGGGTGAGACTATATTAATGGTTTTATATATTTCAACACACTCCTCACACGAAAGCTCATTGGGCTTGAAAGGTGGATATGCATAGGCCCCTGTGCGAAGAAAGAAATTCCACTTGAAAGAAAGTGGGGGCGGTGGGCCGACGATACACCAAGGCCTGATTTCACACAGGTACATAACATATATTATATCCTCTCTTTATAATGGTAGGTGATTATCTTAATGCAACTAGATAAATACAATCCAGGCGTGCAATTTGCTATTAATAATATATGGTTGAACCTGGTATAAGGGCAAGTTGGTTTTATATATTTCAACAATTAATAAAACCCATGTATGTAATGCTTAACATGTTTTGCTTTTTATATAAAAATGACATGGAATGCCTATAAAAGGGAGGAACAGCATTGTAGCTAAGCATTCCATTCTCTAGTTAAGACTACTGCAGAGTAAGTGAGGCAAAGAGTTTAAACATGAAGATAAATTTTTTCCATGTGGCTTGTTTGGTAGTGTTTTGTCTCCTTGGGGATTCTCAAGGAGGAAGCCTAAGGAAGAATTTCTACCGGAAAACCTGTCCTCAAGCTGAACAGATTGTTCAGACCAAAATCCAGCAGCATGTATCTACAAGGCCCGAGTTGCCAGCCAAGTTGATCAGAATGCATTTTCATGACTGTTTTGTCAGGGTAAACATTCCTAGATAGATCTTTATGAATATTTTTGTACATTCTTTTTACACTTGCATTTCAAATTTAAATACAATAATGCAAATTACCAATGCAACTTGTTTTGGAGCTACATAATAAGTAAGTGACATGGTTGCAAACAATATTTCAGGGTTGTGATGGCTCGATTTTGTTGAACTCCACTGCCAATAACCAATCGGAGAAGGATGCCATTCCTAATTTAAGTTTGTCTGGCTTTGATGTCATAGATGACATAAAAGAAGCAGTGGAGGCAAAATGTCCCGGAGTTGTATCTTGTGCTGATATACTAACATTGGCAGCTAGGGATGCTGTTTCTGTCCAAGTATGTTAACCATTATATTCTTCTAAGCAATATATGCCTGCAGAAAATTTAGTTCATATCACTGCAGATTTTTTTTAAATGGTGCGAATAGAAGTACCGGTAATACTGTTTCTTCATGATTGAAAGGTCATGTATTCGAATCAAGGAAATAGTCTCTTTACAATTATGCAAACCCCATACCCACTAGTCTGGTTTAACGAGGAGTGGTTTTTAAGGGGGCAAACCGGAGTAGTAGTAAAACTGTTCTTTCACGACTAAAAGGTTATTGGTTCGAATCTAGGAAACAGTCTATTTGCAATTATGTAAGGATAAAGGCTGCGTACAGGGATTACCTCCACCCTACACTCGCTAGTCGGGTTTAACGAGGAGTGTTTTTTTATCACCGCAGAATTTGCATGTGTTTTGTTTTAAGTTTGACATAGACATATGGGGAACTATGTTTACATGTTTTTTGTAGTTTTTAAAAAAGTTTGTAAATATAACATAGACATATATATACAATCTTGGTTTATGAATATATCGATAATATTTGCAGTTTAACAAACCTATGTGGGAAGTGCTCACCGGTAGAAGAGATGGCACAGTATCCTTAATTGGTGAAGTATTAGCCAACATTCCAGCACCTTTCTTCAATTTCACCCAACTCAAACAAAGCTTCGCTAATAAAAAGCTTACAGTGCACGACCTTGTTGTATTATCAGGTACATTAAAAAAAAAAGTTATGAACTCATGTTTCACATACATGATATTACTGATAAATACTATTGCAAACAAGGAATTACTCAAATATTATTACAATCAGCAATTAAAACAAATTTGTTAACCTATATATATATATATATATTGGTTATACATATAGGAGGACACACAATTGGAATAGGCCATTGCAACTTGTTCAGTAACAGGCTTTTCAACTTCACCGGAAAAGGTGATCAAGATCCTTCTTTGAATCCAACTTATGCAGCTTTCTTGAAGACTAAATGTCAGGGTCTCAGTGACACAACCACAGCAGTAGATATGGATCCTAATAGCTCTGAAAACTTTGACAGTGATTATTATTCTATCCTTCTCCAGAATAAGGGTCTGTTCCAATCAGATGCTGCCCTTTTAACAACCAAGCAATCCAAAAACATTGTTACAGAATTGGTTAAACAAAACAAGTTCTTCACAGAGTTTGCTGAGTCAATGAAGAGGATGGGAGCCATTGAGGTACTCTCAGGCTCGGCTGGGGAAATTAGGAGGAAGTGTTCCATTGTCAACTCTTAATTATAAAGACATGCATGTTTTCTTGTTTTAACTTCCTTTGTTTCTTTTATATATATTTTGTCACAAATTAATGATTGTGAAAGCGTAAAGTTGCTAATTTGCTTTGTTGGAGACCTTCAAACTTGAATAAAAAACAAAGGCTGTGTTGTTTGGATCACCTTCTCCTCATTCGTTTCACACTTAAATATATTCCAAGTTGTTTTTTCGTTTATGAATATTCGACGTGCATGCAACCTTTCTGCATCAGATTTTTATATGTCTATGTCATAGTGTTAAAATTAAAGTAACTATTTCCCTATCTAAGAGGTTTAGCAATTTCAATTTCTAGTGCCATATATACATTGATAGTTTCAAAATATTCCAATTTCAATTTCTAGTGCCATCTCTTGTGCTAGCAAGTCCAAACAAAAACAAATCACTAATCACCAACCTAACTTGTTATGATTGGAGGCTTGTTTCAAACTTGAAATCTTGGAGGAACAAAGCACCAACAATTTCTCGGAGGTTAAACTTTTGAATAAACTACACTCATAGGGAACAACTGACATTTAATTGAACAATAATTAATTGTGAATTTTGGTAAACTCGATTTCACCCTTATTGGATTAAGCTTTCCCATTGGCAGTGGTGATTTTGCTTATCCTCATCACCGACTTTCCCTTTGTCACTGATGTTGTCTTCGTCATTATTATAAGTAGGAAAAAGTTGATCAATGTCATGTGATTTATTCCAGAATAATCTATACCTCTATGATTTTTTTTATCATATATGTCCCTCTGGTTTGTATAAGGGTATATTTTTTTATCATATATGTCGCTGTGGTTTTTTACTTTTTACAAATTACAGGAACATATGTGATTCTGAAACAAACCACACGGTTATTGGTGAATTTTTCCCTTATAGTTAATACTATCAAATTAGATTTTGTGTCAAAATATACTAAGCATATATTCCAAAGGGATTTCGATTCAAAATATAAAAATATAAACAAGAGCCTACAAGAAAAAAAAAATTCTGACAACACCTGGTGTCAAATAATAATATTTATAAATAAAGCTAAAGTTGTGCGTTTACCAATCTTGTATATCTAGCTCGGTTCCTAACTATTCTTCAACTAAAAGATAGAGGCTAGTTACTTATCTAACTAAAGAAATAAAACTCTGGAACCAGATAAGGCTCATATCCATAGAAGACCCGGATATCACAAGCACAAAGATAAGTTCTATAAATAAGAACTAAAAATCACATATATGACTGATCTCTCTTAATCCTATTTTATGCAATCACACAACACATACACACATCCCTCTTGGCTAAGGCCGTCATATTTGCTATCCAAAGATACCTAATTGATAAATATTTAGAAAGAAAATATTAGATCCAATATCAACCATCTTACCTCCGATTAGAGATCTCTGCTATATAGAAGAAAGTCTCTTCTAATTCTATTCTTTAAACTTTAAAGCATTACATTGGTACGGTTTGTAAGGTAGTATAGGGCAGACTTGTCAAACCAATCCCGACTCACGAGTACCAACTTGCGCCACCTCGCCTAGGAACAAGCTGAGTATAGGTTTGGAATAAATTTACCTAAACCTAAATTCGTAATATAATTGTACTAAACAAAAATCGTAATATAAATAAGTAGATGAATATTATACTTACAACCTATTTTTATTTACAATCATATCTTAACTGTTGATTTGTCAATCAACAATTATCATTCATTGTAAATTAAATATTAATTAATGAGTTTAATTTGTTAAAATAATAACCGTTGATTGACGGAAATCAACAATTAAGATGTGATTGTAAATGGTTGTAAATATAACCTTCCTGAAATAAGTATAATGCCTAAGTAATCTACTAATAAAGTCAATCTTTATTAGATAAAGTAATAATTTATGATTTTTTTATTTGCAAAATAAATTAGGGAGAGATTATATTTACTACTTTTTTTCTTATTACTTGTTACTACTAAAACTTAACCGTTAATTTCCATCAATCTAACGATTATAATTTATTAGAATTAATAATTAATTAATAAATATAACCCATTAAATTATAATCTTTAGATTGGCGGAAATCAACGATTAAGATTTGATAAGTAGTGGGAGAAAAAAGGTAGTAATTATAATCTTTCGCAATAAATTAATCTTTACCAGTTTAATACTTATCGAACACATCTTTAATTTATATGAAATATTGAATGAATTTTAAGATTTTGTCAAGGCTAGCCCTAAATACATGTAGAAAAGCAGGAGAGTGCATTTGGGCTATATTGTCGGGCCAAATGGACTTTGAGTATATAAAAAGAATAAAAAAAAATTTGAACGGAATTGGCTGGTCCGCAAAAGGTGAACTGGAACGGATTTGGATGGGTAACATTAAACCTCTACGGCAAAACTAGCCAAGGGGAGAAGAATAAACATTTACATAGGTGCAGTTCATAATGAACTAGCTTATTTAAGACGTGGCTATGATAAAACTGTAAAAGATAAAAAACAAAAAAATCAGAACAAATGCACTTGTAGCATTGATAAACAAATGTAACTCGGCCTTTTTAAGCTATCATTATTTCAAATTTATCAGTGGTTCAATCCGTTCTGTTCTGTGAATAACTTAGAAAAAACACATAACACAAAGCCAATAGCAAGAGTCAGACATCATTGGTTTGTACAAGCCGTCCGATTCTTGATTAAGTTTGCCACATGCTGAGCCACCCATAATGAGCCAGCCTCAGTGCAACAGAAACCATGAGTGTGGTTTTCTCGTTCAATGGATGTGGCTATACCTGGAACCTGCTCTGAAATCTGTGACCAGAAGAAACTATATAAATTAAGCCACAATAATCGTTCAATGCTCCGTAATGAGGAAGAAAACTTAAGAACAAAGAGAATCTACCAGGGAAGTTTATCAAAGAAACAGAAGAACCGTGATCATGGCTAGCAATGTTTCCCTTTATTACAAAAACATTAACCCAATTCTTTCCCATAATTTATGTTAAAGAGGGGCACTCAACAGTCAACATTGATAATAAACTTCGAATATCCATTTAACCATTCCATTGCATCATTTTTGGGACCACAAATATCACATATACAAACTCAAACACATCCTACACAAGCATTCCAAAGGAGGAACTATTAGATTTGGATGCTTGAGGTACAAATCTTCTTTGTTTCATTCCTTAATATGATGCAAAAGGTTTCTAGATGATAAAAAGGTAATTAAAATAAATAATGTTACCTCTTCAAGCAATTGAAGTGGGCCCCAGTGATCGTCAACACCAAATAAAAATGCAAATTGAGCCTTCCTTTCCCTTATAAATGTCCAATCTGGAGTCTCTGACAACTAACACACAATGATCTGGTAAGCATATGATTGTCAATGTAGTTTATCATTGTATAATATAAACAATGGGTAAAGGATTTCTCCAGTCACCGGAGATAAAGTTATCTTCAGTGAGCTCAAAACGACATCGTTTTCGGGCGGAAATCAAGGTATTTTTGTAATTATAATATATTGCAGGGTTATATTAGTCTTTATCATTATAATTTTTAAATTTTATAACCCAAAACGACGTCGTTTGGAGCTCGCTGGAGATAACTTTATCTCCAGTGACTGGAGAAATACTTTTCCCATAAACAATACTAAAATTTTATCCAAGCTTTGAAATAGGAAGTGCATGCTTGGTATCTGATGGAACCCAGAAATTCACAGCAGAAATAACAACAATTAACAGTAAAATAACACTTCTATTAAGAACAATACAGGAAATACAACCATGAAAATACCGAAAAGATAAAGCACACACCAAAAGACCTCACTCACTCTCAAGCCAAATACCTAGGCCAAAGAGATCCTTTCCCAAAACCCCACTCAAATATTCTGAATACATTGCATAATTCCTCACACTCCCACACCCCCTCCTTATATCCTATTATTTAGGAATATTCTAGACTAATTTCTCTAACAAACTAGCTAACTAACTAATTTTGCATTGCTAACTTGGGCCCACTAATCCTAGCCCATCAATACTCCCCCTTCAAAATTCACCTTGTCCTCAAGGTGAAGAAGATGATAGGGGAAATAATTGAACATCCACCTGGGTCCCACTGTGTGAAACATTTTGAACACTGTGGCATTTTCAATTCCATTATTTGAGAAACCCTTCCACCGAGATCCCATTCATTAACATGAAACTTTGAGAATAATTGATTAACCCACTGTTCATCCACCCATATATGCTCCTGTCCTTTAGTTGTAAACTCCACCCACTGATCAAGTCCATTAATATATTGCTGCTGGTATTCTGCTGCCCACTCACTAGATGCAGATAATGTAGTCTCTTTAACTTGATTGTAATCAATAATCGACTCACCACGGGTCCTCTTTGATACAAACTGAAGAAACTTTGAATTCAGATATTTAAGGACACCATTTTGGGCCAATATATTTGCAGCAAAATTCTGTTTCCGGCGATCCACCATCTCCTCCGACGACGGCCGCCTGCAGCTCGCGCCATGGTCATCACCGTCTGCAAGGTTGCTTACCCAGATGCCATGTGTGGACCCCTGCCTCTCACCTCCTTTATTCAAGATCTGCTTGTGTGTAGGGTTTAGTTTGTTGGACCACAGAAGCCCAACTCCTTTGTTTCTTCTTATTGAGTTGGAAGGGTTTATTTTATTGGGCCATAAGTAAGGCCCAACTCCCCTGTTATTCTTTGCTGAATTGGACCCATTCCTTTCATTAGCCTGAATTTGGGCTCCCACCGAATTGGGCCCCCTTTGATTAGTTCCCCACCCATTTCGCAACTTATTGCTGGAAGCATTGGGCCTAGTCCATATGTTGTATTGATGGGCCAAAGCTAGGCATGAATGGTGCCCCACCCCACCTCCAATTGACCTAGAACAGATCTGACCCCCTCCAAACCTTTCTCCTTCTTCTACGCTCTGCGTCGTCTTTATTTGTGACTGCTGCCTGCCATGGCTGAACTGCTGTCTGCCATGGCTGAACGACTCTTTTTTTTTTTTGTGGAGATCCGCGTTCGATAGCTTAATAACCTGATCTTCATCGCTACCTTTTTCGTCTCCCTCAATTTCCTCCATCTTTGGGTCAGAATTTGAATCACAGATCAACAGATCCAGATCTATACAATGATTCCAGAATTTTACGGAGACGAAGATGAAATGAAAGCTTGGGGATGGTTGCTCGGGCTTGAACAACATTTTCAAGCAAACCAAATTCTAGAAGCTGATATGTTGAAAGAGGCAGTGAAGGGGTTGAGAGGTTGTGCTCTCAGCTGGTACAAATGTTGGAGTGTGCTCAGTCCCAATATAAATTGGCGGAGCTTTGATAGAGCGTTTATAGGAAGGTATATACCGGAGATCTTCATAGTAGATGAAGTTGAAGTATCGAAAAATTCAGAAAAAACATGAACCTTAAATAGCTAATTTTCTTGTTCTTTTGAAAAAACATGTCTTTGCCCCCAGTTAATTTTCTTGTTCTTTTTAAATTGTCAGTTTCAACTTATTTTTTATCAAGAAATTGGTGTATCCCTGAACCTTTCTGTGACATGTCATATTCATCCACATCAATACAAGAATGTTTTGAGTCTGTTGAAAGTGGTAAAAGTGTTTTTCAGAATTTGGGGGAGATCGGATGATAAATTTGTATTTAAACTCTTAAGAATGACAATGCAAATCAATTTTTAAGCTGTTAAGAAAAAATGACTAATACTTATCAACCAGGTAACAAGAATCTAAAATAATGTCATATATAACAATAGCATCTAAAGCCTTTTCCCACTAGGTGGGTCGGCTACATGAATCATATGATGCCATTGTGTTCTGGCAAACACCAATTCATAAAATAATGTCATGTGTAAATAAAAATAATTCTAAACAGTAAAAAGAAGGTAAACGGTTTAATTATAATTTATAAAATTTGAAAGGTATACTCATAGAAAGGAAGCAATGTTACCATTCGAAATTCAGTCATGGCCATATAGAGGACATTTCGCATCGTATGGTACTGTGAGTTATAAAAGTTAAGAGAGTTAATACAAAAAAGATGCAGATGTAACCACACAGTAAAAAGCTATAAATCAGTATCAATAAAACGTGCATATTTTTCTATTAGTCTCCAAAATATAAATATAGGGATCAATAATAAGAAAGACAAAAAAAATTGTATACAAGTTTAATGTGGAACATTGAAGCCCCTCTTTCAACAGTAAAGCTAACCTGTGACAAGTGAGAGCATGCAGCCTCAACTGCATTGGCTGACCATGACTTCCCAAGGGATTTTCTGACAATAAAATTTAAAGCCAGGGCAGGCAACAGTCCTAATGATGCTGTCAGGTAACTAAGAGCAGAAGAAAGAATTTGGGATCTGAAACCCCATGTACCATTAGTCATTTCAATCTTCAAATACTAATTAAGATTTTCAATTGAAAATTATCATTAATTAGCTTTGGCGCTGAATATTTAACAATAACAGATAGAAAATTACCATTTTTTATTTAACCCAAATTTAGGATCAGATCAAATTATAAAAATTGTTTTAAGTGAAAATCGAATCCCATGAGTTATGAATTAGAGTTTGAACTTTGAACCATGTCAAAGGGGTTTGACTTTGGGAGGAGGGGTGAGACTTACTTTGAAATTTTTCGAATAACTGACTGTGTTGCGGAGTGTGGGTTTAATGTCAAAAATGGATAAAGGCCAACACAATATTTCACCTACAGTGCCCAGGAGAAATGCAAGCAGACAATTTACGAAGATCAGAAGTAATGAACACGTGGCATGATGTGTTTGTCCTTAAATAAATATGCAAAGTTCCAATTACCTTCTCCGTAGACTTCTTGAACATTTCAATAGCTATGTATGAACCAATAGAGTGCCCAACCTAGTGAGAAAATCCTAGATTAGCTACCACAATTCCATATCATGTTAATGGAAATTAAACTTTTCTATATGCAAAACAACTTTTGGAAAACATGATCTTTAGTAAAAGAATTTAATTAAACCTTCTTGCAATATGGTTTCTGGTTTCCCAAATCAATAGCTATATATGTTATGAAAACAGAGACAAAAATTGCTTGCAAATAACTTTAGCTAAGATCCAAATTGAATTGATTCATTTATAAAAACCAAATCCACTCCCCATTAAACTCCAACTAGTGAAGGTGAGGTGAGGCCATGTATACAGCCTCACCCTTGCATAATTACAAAGAGGTTATTTCCCGGATTCGAACCTGTGACCTAAAGAAATAACTTTACCACTGCTCCAAATTCGCCCTCTTAATTGATTCATTTATAATCATCCAATATTTTTTAGAGGATAAAAGGATGTTTGCTGACACACTCAAACAATTATTGAACTCAGTATCTCTAAAGTAATCCTTATTCTCAAAGGAGAAAGGAGATTGATTAAAGTCATGACGATGGCAAGAAATGGCATCCAGATATCCTGATATGATACTAGTACTCAAGACTATAATTTCACGTATTTTCTTTCTTTAACAGCAATCTATCAAATCAATTTCTCCATGCACATCAGAAACTCCAAATACTCCTCCTTTTTCTACTTTAAGTTGCACATTAACTGCCACTCCTTGCATAACACACTCAACTGAAAAGCCTCCGTGTGAAAAGATGTCAACATACTTGCTCTAACGTATATTGCATTGCAGTGCATATAATGTTGCAGGTGAATACAAAAGAAATGAAGTTATTTGCACCAAACTTTTAGATGTCTAAATACCATTGTAAAGAATCAATTCAACCCAAAAGCTTAAACTAGTAGGTGAAGGTTTTTAATGGTTTATACTATTCTCTAACATGCCCCCTCAAACGAGAGCCCACTGAGCTCGAAGGGTGGACAATACACAAGCCCACCTACCTGTGCGAAGAAAGAAATTCCACCCGAAAGAAGTGGGGGGGGGGGGGGCAGTGAGGATCCAACTTGGGACACGAGGCTTTGATACCATGTAAAGAACCAATTCAACCCAAAAGCTTAAGCTAGTGGGTGAAGGCTTTTTAATGGTTTATACTCTTCTCTAACAACCATCATTAACCAAGGAGGAAAAGTTTGCATCTTGTACTATTACATGACTACCATTTTCCAGACAACAAGGAATATTGATCAATATGTAGCAATTTGATGTTTTAGCTCATACAACTCTGCAAATAAACATGACACTGGAGAGGAATATTGGAGGTGCAGAAATAAAAGAACCCACCAGTAATATAGGGATCTCAATATTTTGCAGTTCCTCTCTGATGAAATCAATCTACAAACACACAAGGAAAGTGAAGACTATAATTATACATCAATACACTGTTAAAGTAAATCTATCTAAATAAAGAATGGACAAGAATGTCAAGCATAAAAGCATGGAAATTAATGAAATGGATGAAAAATTTAAACCAAAAAACAAAGAAAGGAATGCATGTGTTTTGAACATTAGGAAATCTCAACATGCTAATCCAAAAGTGGTACTGCCTGTGTCATAGTAGGAGAAATAACTCTAGGATCATAATTCTTGTTTCTGGTCAACAGTTGCCAAGACCACATACGAATTGAAAGTTTAAAAACTCAACTTGCCACCGTTACCACACCATCCAACAATACATAGATAAACTAGAAGTTCAAAGAATGAAAGACTTCAAGTAATTCTGATTCCTTAATTTATTCAATTTTTTGTAGTTGACATCAAAAGGAAGGACACAGCTTGGCAAGTATCACCAACTTGTAAATGACAATCGAAACAAACCATTTCTCAATCTATCTTACACTAGAACCACCCAATGATCTGTGAAGATCAAAATAGTAAGCATTGAATTACCTTATGATCAATTTGTTCTTGTAAAGTGAACAACCGTCCATGCTCCCAGTCCTAGCAACAAAACTCCGTGTAAGAGACATGTTATCGCCATCCCGGAAAATCAAACAGAACAAAAATGAACTTACCTTTTTTGATTGAGAGACATGGCCAATAGCTGATAGGTCAAAGAGAAACATGACTAGTAAGCATATTTGTGAATCAGTGTTCCCTATTAAAACTAACCAAACATAAAGAAAGAGCTACCATCACTTGCCTGTGACAGAAGCAGTTCCCCCAAGCTGCTCATACAGAAACTCCACAAAGTCCTTGTAGAATAAAACAACACCTGCAGTAAACAAAGATACCAAAAAGCCACAACTAAAAAAAACATAACATGGAAACATAAGCACGCTAACAAACAATCTAAGCCACACCTGGGTTTCCAGGAACAAAAACAACATGCAGATTTGGAGCATCAGCTTGAATCTCCAATATTTCAGAGGTATAACTAAAAAAAAAAAAAGACACTTAAATTTAAAAAATAAAAATAAAAAATTGTCATCAGATTCGAAGTTGAGATTACATACCTTGACACATTGCATAATCGAAAATTAGCACGCCTTCTGGCCTTGGCATGCAAATTATTGTCCACACCCATGTCCTTATTCAAACACTTTGCACTAAACCTTGTCCTGGAAGAAAAATTTGTGAGAATGAATGGAACTTGTTTAATAATGTATAAAATTAGGGGATAGAAATAGCCGAAAATCTTATAGAAGAAAATTTGGGATAAATGGAATTCGCATATCCTATAGCAGCAAACATGTAACAGAAATGCGCATATGCAAAGCAATAATTGGAAGGGAAGGTACGTGGAACTGGAACAAGGAGACAGCAGAAGAGAGTGTGAGAGAGTTCGAACAGTCCAACGTGGAAACATTTGAATGCAATGCTCATAGCCTCATATGATGCAACAATAAATAATTAATTAATTAAGGGTGTGTTTGGTTGGGTGGGATTGTTGAGATAGATAGGTAAGTGAGAGGTGGGAATATCAATCTACCATGTTTGGTTGAGCCCAATGGTTAACTTACCTACCTAAATGACTTTCCTACCAAACCATCGAATGACCTGCTTTCTTGGATATAGCCGGCGAACACTTTCCCTTTGTTGATGTGGTATTTCTGAAAATCACCCTTTATTGCTGACATTGGCTTTGCTACAAAAGACTAGCGTACCCTCACTTAACGCGCGAAAGGATCGGACCACATCTCTGCTTTCGTTGTTGAGTGGTCACACCTAACAAGCCAGCTACAAAAGACGAAGACTTCATAGAGGCACACGGAAACATGGAAGCGAAGTGGATCACAACATTTTCTCTCAATATCTTCCTGTTTCTGGTCTAAAATCGAAAGAAGTACGTGTGGACGAAGGTTGGATAATGCCGGTGGTAACCCGGTGGATGAAAATAGTATTTCAACCATGTCTTTGGGTCTTTTCCACACAAGCACTTGCTTTTTCCCTGTCATCCATAGTCTTAGCTTAATGTTTTTGTTTGCATGCAGGTGAAAAATGTTTGTGCGGTCTTCAACTTGAGATTTCTCCTTCAGATCTCAGCTAAAAATTTTGGTCAATGTTGTTGTTTGCCGGACACAGCCAATACTTTGCATTTGTTGGTTGCCGTCAAGTGTGGTCCACAAAACCAAAGGTAAGTCTCTGTTTGTTAAGCAAAAAATAGCATGTATGTGTCCTTGCCTAGCCCGATCTGTAAATTGTTAATATTTACCCATGATTTTCAGTAGGTTCCCTAATATTCTAATGTATCCTTGAAAGAATGCAGACTGTATGCAGACTGTATTTTTGTGCCTTGAAGTTGTAATCCGCATAATTGGAGGCCAGACTGGATGAAATTTTGCTAAAGGGGTATGTTAATTTTGTTCTGCATCTCCAAGTGTAACTGGTAAGTACTACTCTTATTGATGTTTTATTTCTTTTATGCATTGTCTACTGCCATTTGTAGTTGTTTTTAAGTTGCCTCAACTACTTGATGCAGCAGGATCTTCAACTACTGATGGTTTGAAAAATTGATGATCCATGTCATCCCACATAAATTCCAAAGGCCCTCAACCTTATATTTGGCAGGAACATATGCTTTGCACTTTAATACAGGTGTGGAGCTAAATGCAACAATAAGTACTCAAGATGAACGAAGAGCTTTTTCAAAGGAATGGGAGTCTTGCATTATGGTACTGTCAAGGATGAAATAGCCGCAGAAGCCAAATGAAGTTACTCCACAGAACAGTTTTATGATTTAAACTTTGCAGATGATATGCCTATAACATTTGTGATGCTAGCTCATATGACAGTTAGCTTAACAATATCTGGTTATGGACTGGAGGATGTTTTTCTCATTCATGGCACTAATGAATGAAGGCAAAATGCAATCTCTGACAACTGCATAAATTTGTTATACCTTTTTGTCAATGATGTCCAAAATCTTTGTAAATTTGGGAGTATCAGTATAGTATAAGATTTGTGTAAGACTATTTTTTTCTTCTTCAATTTTTAATGCCATTGTTTGCTTTTTATAATACATTGCAGACGGTTTATAGGTGCACAGGGTTTTAATTAGAGGACATCACATGGGAGGATCAATTAATTCATCCCCTCGATTGTTATACCATCTGATTTTTTAAGTTATACCAGTACCTATGCTGGCCTTTCTCTTTGTGTAACTCATAGTAGCAGGGTCAATTAAGCTCTTCATTGACATCTTTGACGTTATAACGTTAAATTTAAACTTATGATGCAGCTCATATGACAGCACAGCCTATTGCCTATAAAGTGATGCAGTATCATCAAAGTAATACCAATCTTGTATTACCGTTCTTTGCAAATGTTTCAGAAAACAAAGAATAAGAAACCTTCTCTTTTAATACATCAGCCGGTACATACATAAACATGGTTGCTTTAATACAGCAATGGGAACTCTCATAATACATGGTTCAGGGTTATTTTCGTAATACTAACTTATTTTCCCATCTATATTTTACTTCCAACCAAACATAGATTTCATAAAAGTTATTTAATTTCTCCAGTAAAGTTTTTCCCCACCAAACAATTTTTTTTTACATTTTCCTACCTATCTCACTTTATCTCACTTTCCAATTATTTCCCTATCAATTACATTTCCTTGTATTCAAAAAATCTCTCCTTAACCAAACGCCCCCTAAGAGTCAACGTGGAAACATTTGGATGTGCCTTTGTTTGGGAAATATCTTAAATACTACAATAATACTGAAGACTTACTGTATTATTTATTTAATTTAGAAATAAAAATATATATTTTTTATTATTTTATCTTTTTTTGTATGGTTATTTTTTCTTAAATCATCACTTTTTATTTACTTTTAGAAGAAGAGTACATATTACGGTACTACCAAAGTTATACTCCTTTTGTTTGAGGATAAAAAATATGTTGCCACGAAATCATAATTTTCGTAAACATGGTGGTAAAGTTATTTTATTGAAAATGTTATTAAAAAATTCTAAAAATATTTGGTAGGTTTAAATATTATCAAAATTTTGTCCTGGAAAATATATAAAAAATTTCAACATATAGGATTTTAAAAATAACACCCTTGTGGTATTTTTGAATGACATTTTGAAAAAAAAATTATACACAAAATAAAATTATGAAAAAACTAAATTTTTGGAAAAAAATTCAAAAACCTTATATCAAATATGGATAAATAGAATTATCATTATCACTTTTTCAAAATTCCCACCGTCAAACCTTCCCTTGCAATAACACGATATCGATATTTTATTGTGCATGCTCTTTTTTTTTAGTACAATGTCCACGCTCTTTTTAATATATTATTGAGTAAATTTTACATAAATTTCATTAAATAAATAGCGACTCTAAATAATTTAAGGATAGGCTTCTGCCCTCTAAACTACCAAATTTTTTTTAATAATTTAAGGAGATTCCCATAAAAGTAAAACTAATTAAACAATAAAGAATTTATTTGAAAATGTGTTTTATTAATTACCGTATATTTTTATTTCTTTTAAAAAATAAATACTCGCTTAAAAAAAGAAAGAAATATTCTTTTATTGTTATTTTCAAGAGTTTTTACTGCATCACACACACACTTTTATAGACAAAAATTATTTTATTTTATTTCACATATTATTACTCTAAAAAAATAAATATTTTCATGTAATATTATCATTTCTACTATTTACATTATTATATTTTAAAAAAATTCAAACCATACCATTCGCTCAATTTACTTGGAAATTTAATACTTTGATGAGTTAACCGGTAAGCAAAAGAATTGAAAAGGAAAGAATCTATCTTTATGTTAATAGAATTGATTCGTTTATAAAAAAAATTTATAAGTTACACTGATCGGCATATATTCTTGATTGAAGTATGACTGGTTAGACAGTGTAGTTTGTAAGAGTTTGTAAACAAAAAATTTGTAAATATAACATTTTCCTTATGTTAAATTAGAATTTATTTTTTTAGAGTTATTTATTTTCTTTATCTATTATTTCTTAAAAAGTAATTTATATTATTATTATTATTAACTTTTCTTATTTTAAATTTAAATTCATCCCAATTTATTATTGTTTAAAAAATAATTTTTAATATATATATAAGGAAGGGGGATTATACTTAGTTATTTTTATATAAATATTTTTCTCACCATTAAATCAACAATTATAAATAATATTAAATAAGAGCTTTTAATTTAACGATAATAAAATGGTTATAACATATTTGTAAGTAAAAAAAACTAAATATAACTTAGGGATTAACATCTCTCATATTATACGAGATAAAATTATTAAGCATGGAAGAAGGTATGTGGTTGATAAGAAAAAATAAGTGATAATAGCATCTGCCCAAAAAAGGAGTGGAACATAGGGTACGCGTAGTTTCAACATATATCTATTTTTACGTTAGGCCACTCCATTTTATTATAGAGTGTGAGGAGAGGCAATTTGGTGTAACGTCCTATGTTTCTCCAAGAAAACAGAAAATTCAAGAGACATATACTCTTTTGCATTATCACTACGTAAAACTCGAATACAACGAGAAAAATCATCATAAAAGTCACAAAATACTAAAAATTCAAAACAAACATAGTTCGACTTGAATCCCAAATATCATAATGAACAATAAAAAATGGAGCATTAGCTCTTTTATTTACTCTATGGAGGAGCGAGTGTGCTTTCTTTTTTGACAAGACTGGCAATTTAAAGACTGAAGACTAGACAAAAAAGGAACCATACATTGAAACTTGGAGAGACTTAATGACCAGACGATTGTGGATTAGTTCAAGAGAATCCGTGAGAGAGCACGCCACTGGAGAATGAGGCGCAGTCAGATAGTAGAGACCTTGTGACTGACGACCAGCTCCAATCATCTTCCTCGTACTCAGATCCTGCATAGAGATATATTGGTCAGAGAAGCTAACAATGCATGAAAGAGAATAAATCAACTGGCTAACAGAGATTAAGTTGAAGGGAATGTCAGGTATATAATAAATAGAGGTCAAGGTCAAATAAGGAGTTGGATTGGATTGTCCAATACCACAAGCAGAGGCCTTGGTGTCGTCAGCAATAGTAACAGAGGGTAGATTATTAGAATAAGTAAGTGAGGTGAAGAGATCCTTATTACCGCGAAGATGATCAGTAGCACCTGAGTCTATTATCCAGGGTCCAAGTGATGTTTGAAGAAAACAAGCAACATGATTACCAGTATCTCAGGCAGGAGTCTGGGAAGAAACCCTCTTAAGAAGAGCCTCATAATCCGCACTTGAAATGGTTACTAATACAATAGTTGGTGGCACAACATTGGTCTGAGCAAAGTTGGCAGCTGGTGGCTTCAAGTGAGGGTACTTCCTGTAGCAACATTCTTCAATGTGCCCAAGGTTCTGGCAATAGTTGCAACGAGGCCTCTGTCCACGGCCACGTCCGCGACCGCGTCCACTATTCCAATTAGAATCATTGGCATGAGAAATAAGGGCAGTTGAATCAGTGGCTGGCACATGAACAGGTGTCAGTGTTGCTTTATCTTTAAGATTCAGGAGGCGCTGGAAAGTCTATGATAGGCTAGGAGTCTCAACACTGGTTAAAATATTCTCACGAACACTTTCTAAATCCTCTGGAAGACCGAAAAGGGTTACAGCTATAAAGAAACACTCCACATGTTTCTTGTACTATGAGGCATCTGTAGCATAAGGTAACATAACTAAGAATTCCTGCATCAAAGAACGGATCTTACAAATATAAGCCTCCATTCGAGCATCTGGAGATTTGCGCAATTCTTGAGAAACAATATAGTAAAGTTGCTGAATGTCGTTAGTGTAGAGGCTTTTGGCTTCCTCCTATACGTCATAGCAGGTCTCAAAGGAGATGAAAATATCTATAATTGCTGGATCAATAGATTGCCAAAGGATGCTCAGGAGTTGTTCATCAATCTTTTCCCAATTAGGTTTTTGATCCTTGAGAATATTAGGAAACTTGGTAGTGAGATATTTCTCGTGTCCCTGACTAGTAAACCACATCTTAACAGAGGTAGACCAAGTCTTGTAAGTAGCAGATCCAATTAGTTTTATCGTTGTAATGGATGGGACAGTACAGGAGATAACGCTGGTAGTGCTTTTATTCTCATTACTTAAGCCCTCCATCACAAATCAAATGTACACTTGCAAAAAAATGAAAGAGGAAACTAGAGAATAATAGAGAAACAAGGAGTCGCACAAAAAAAGTCACAAAAAATGACCGAACAATGAGTTATTTACCATAATCTTCTTGTAGGATGAGACTCACAACAAACGGAGACCAGATCTAGAAAGAGAAGGAGGAGGTGAGCAAGATGGTTGTAAGAACCCGCACCGCTAATTAAGGTAATTAGTGAATTAATTATGATAATTAGGAAATAATTCCATAATTGACCCTAATAATTAATAATGGGCTTAGATAATTATATTGAGTGAGTAAAAATGCTGAAAGTCGCCTTTCGGAAGAAAAGCGCAGATACCGGTTCTGCTACTCGGTATAAATGCGTACCGGAAAAGTATCCCGGAAAATTATAACGAATGCATGATAATTACTAGAATATTATGTAGGACTTGTAAAACAAGTTTCAAGTCAAAATGACGTAATCTGATGCCAGAACTGATACGGGCTATGGAAAAGCGCGTATCGGAAAGGTGCTCCGAAAAATAAAATAAAAATATGACAAATCTTAGAAAAATGCGTAGGTCTAGAATCCGAAGTTTGAGATCAAGATCTTTTACTTTGCGATTAAGGCTAATACGCGCGAGGTGGCCAAACCTCTATAAATTCATTAGTTGGCACATGATCCTAGGTCAAGTTTCTGCCTCCTACGTGCCTTCTTCTTTGTGTGACAGCTTCTGAGTTTGTCACCTTCACCTCCCTCATTCTCTTGAGCCAAGACTCCATTTTTACTCTTGGTTTCTCCTCCTTCTTCCTTCCTACACACTTGTGATCATCCTTGTGAGAGTGAAAGGAGTGTTCTTGGGCAGTGTCAACTGCTGTGTGTGTGTAGTTAGTGAGCTGAGTTTGGAGGTTTAGTGATGGCTACTTTGTGGTAGTCATTGTAAGCTTCAAAGTGCCTTCTTGTGGTGTAAGAACCCATCTTGAAGTGCCATTTTCGTGCTCCTACTTAGGCTGAGTTTGAGGAACCTTGGGAGAGCTCCAAGAGCACAACTTGCCTCTGTTTTGAACCTTGGTAAGCTTCCTACACCTTTGATCTTAAGTTTTGATGCTTAAAGTTGGTGTCTTGGCATGTAAAAAGTTAAAATGAAGTAACCAACACCTATATGAACTTGTATTTGCTTATAGATGCATGCTTTAACGTGTACATGTGTTAAAAGTTGGAACTTTGGGATGGATATTCACGAAATGCAGAAACTGCATTCTGTCGTGAGATATCCGGATATTTGTCGAACAGATATCCGGATATCAGTATCCGGATATTGATATCCGGATATGGTATCCGGATATTGATATCCGGATATGGGATCTGGGTATCCGGATATGTCCAGTGTGATATCCGGATATGCCCCTTCTGATATCCGGATATCCTGGGTTCTGCGCAGACAGTAGCTTTACTGTATGAACCGTAAGCTATTGGGTGTGTGTGGACCCTAGTTTAAGGAAGTTGAACTTCTGTAATTAATGAACTAAGTCAGAATCACATGATTAAGGGCTTATGGCTTTGTTGGAAGCCTTGAGACGTAAAACGTAAAGGAAAGGTGTAGTCTTTAAGTTGTATGCTTGTGATGCATTAATATTGACTTGTTAATGGTCCATATCAGATTGTGATACTGCTGTTTGTGGACTAGTGAGTGGTTGGACTCTTGGCTTGGATAGCTAGCTTGCAAGGTAAGCTTTCGTGTCCTCGGTTTAGCCATTTTGATGTTCCACCATGTCCCATGGGGATGGGTTTATGCATGCTATGTTACATGCTTTGATTATTTTGGAAATGCTGTTGAGCTGTTTATATGTAATGAGCTATTATGATATGCATGTGGTGTCCACCTAGACGGCAATCCTGAGTATGTAGTACATACAAGATGGAGAAGCATGTGGGTGAGGTGCAGGTAGTATCCATGTACTCATGTAGGCATAGACGTATTCCTACATTTCTCTGGCCAGTAGATTTGAAAGCACACATGACATGATTAATTGCTGCATCGCATGATTTTGGAACTTATACTGTAATACTGTTTTAGAACTTATATTACACATGTAAGTGAGCTTGGGGTGGAGACTCCTTGAGGACCCCTTGTCTTATTGAGATTTCTTGTTAGTGATCTCACCCCACGTTTGGGGACGCTTATTTCAGGATCAGGTAATGTTGAGGGCTCAGGTGGCAGGAGGCCAGAGCTGAGCTGATAATTATGCTGACGTGCTGGTTGTGGATTGCTGTTTATTTGACTGCTGTTATGTTTTCTGCTTTATTTATGTTAAGTTTATGTTGAGACTATTTGTGGGCATTGTTGCCTTATTTGGTGAGCATGGGGTTTGTCCATGCCACATGATTGTTATCGTCTTTTTGTGTTAATGTTGTAATTAAAGTATCAGGATTTTGACCCAGGCTACTTTTGTAGACCTGTGGCTCTAGATACCCACATTATATTTATGTACGAGGTATTCAGTTAGTTGTCTTGCAATTTACATACAGACAGTATTTTTATGAAAATGATTAAGTAATCAAGTTGGTTAAGTTAATGACGTCATAATTGAATTAAAGAAAAAGTTATTCCGCAATTTAATTAAGCGTGGCTTAATACGATAGTGTGTTAACAATCCGGGTTAACACGGGCTGTTACATTTTATGGTATCAGAGCACTTTCTAGGGAAAAGCCTGTATGTATTGCAATAACTTAGGATGAGTCGTTGCGTGTCTACCTTGTGTTCTCTCTGACGGGTGTGTGTAATGATAATGCATATGTGACCACATGGCGTGGGCCTGATCAACTCATTCTTCGTGTAACTTGTGCAGAGTCATGGTGCCACCAAGGAGGAACACTAGTACGAGTGAGGATCAGACGGATCCTGTCCTGGCTGCATTAGCTGAGATGCAGGCGGCCCGACTAGCCGACCAGGAAGCCACGAGGCTGGCAAACCGGGCGATGCTGGACGCAATTCGAGATGCGAACCGACAAACCACGGCAGAGGTTCTGGAGGAGAACCGGATGGCCAACATGACTATGATGAAGGTCATGTTGGAGGAGTTGAGGGCTCGTCCTGCTGCGGGCCAGGGTCCTCCACCACCTCCACCGCCGCCACCGCCTCCACCTCCGCCTAGTCAACAGGAGGACACCCAGAGCCAGATGGGTGAGGGTAGTCATTTGACGGGGGCTATGCAGACTATCCCCGTACTTGCTGAGGATCGTGACGAGATCGATCGCCGGCTGAATGCTTTCCGCAAGCATAAGCCACCTACCTTCGACGAATCGTATGATCCCATTGCTGCTGCTAGATGGCTTCAGGCGCTGGACAAGATTTTCCGGATCATGCAATGCACGGATTCGCAGAAGCTGTTATTCGCCACGTACATGCTGGAGGGCGAGGCCCATGAGTGGTGGACCAACCTTTCTCAGGTCTACGAGATGCAGGGCCATGTGATGACGTGGCCATTCTTCGAGGAGAGCTTCTTGGGTCAATACTTTCCATATGACTCACAGGAGAGGAAGCAGGGGGAGTTTGACCGGTTGGTGCAGGGCTCGTTGTCTGTCGACGAGTACCTGGCCAAGTTTAATGAACTGGTCAAGTTCTCTCATTTCCGCATGGCGAGACCGACTCCCGTTTTTCTGGCGGCCAAGTTCCGGAGAGGACTTAATGAGGATATTGCTGGACATCTCGCTGGTTCTACTTCGAGAGACTTCGGAGCGTTGGTGCAGCAGTGTCGCGACATCGAGGATTACTGCCGTGCAAGTCAGGCCAAGAGGGCCAAGGTTGAGGTGCCGCAGAGCGCTGGTGGTTCTACTCCCTGGAAGAACAAGAATTTTGCCAACAAGGGCAAGGGCAAACCGTTGGCGGCTAAGCAAGCGCCGAATCAGTTCAGAAAGACTGCTGCTCCGGGGAACGCCGCTAGACCTCCTGCTCCCAGATGTTCGGGATGCGGGAAGTCACATTTTGGGCCGTGCTCTACCGGACAGTTGATATGCTTCCAGTGTGGCAAGGAGGGCCACTACTCCAGAGATTGCCCGTCGGCGAGAGTTGCTGCAGTGCAGGCTGTGCCGTTGCAGATGGTTCCTACTGGGGCACCAGCCATGCCACCTACTACCGGACGAGTCTACACACTTGATCGTCAGCAGTCGGACAGAACTCCGAACCTGGTCAGAGGTACTGTTACCATTGGCGGTTCAGCTATTGATGTTTTGTTTGATTCCGGGGCAACGCACTCTTTTGTTGCTACCCCTATTGCTGTGGGGCTTGAGTTGCCCAGTGATGTGCTTTCTCCACCGATGCGGGTTACCACCACCACCGGAGAAAAATGTTTGACCTCCACTGTTTATCGCGATGTAGCGTTTCAGTGGGATGGCCGTGACTTCTCGGTAGATCTGATAGGATTACCGATGGCCAACCTTCAGATTATTTTGGGCATGGATTGGTTGTCCAGAAACTGCGCAATGATTGATTGCTGTGCCAAGAACGTGGTGATGTCTCCGGGTGGGTCCACAGCCAGTTCCTCACCGTTCATTTCAGTCCTGCAGGCGAGGAGGGCCTTGAGAGCAGGGGCATTTGGCTATGTCATGTTGGGAGGTTTGGTGAGTGGGACACAGGAGGATCTCACTGGCATTCCTGTGGTGAGGGAATTCCTCGAGGTGTTTCCTGAGGAGATTCCTGAGTTTCCACCACAGAGGGAGATAGAGTTCTCCATTGACTTATTGCCTGGTGTGGGGCCTATCTCATTGGCTCCATACCGGATGTCGCCACCAGAGTTGGCGGAGCTGAAGAAGCATATTGAGGAGCTTTCAGCGAAAGATTTTATTCGGCCGAGTGTGTCTCCCTGGGGAGCACCGGTCATTTTTGTGAAAAAGAAAGATGGGACCATGCGGTTGTGCACTGACTACAGACAGTTGAACAAGGTGACAATCAAAAACAAGTACCCTCTTCCACGCATTGATGAATTGCTGGATCAGCTCAGGGGTGCTTGCGTGTATTCAAAGATCGACCTCCGGTCCGGTTACCATCAGATACGGGTAAAGCCGGAGGATGTCCCAAAGACAGCATTTCGCTCGAGGTACGGGCACTACGAGTACTTGGTGATCCCGTTCGGACTCACCAATGCACCCGCAGTGTTTATGGACTACATGAACAGGATTTTCCAGCCGTACCTGGATCAGTTTGTGATCGTCTTCATTGACGACATCTTGATCTACTCCAAGACGGAGGAGGAGCATACCGAGCACTTGAAGATCGTGTTGCAAGTGCTAAAAGAGAAAAAGCTTTATGCTAAACCGTCAAAATGTGAGTTTTGGCTCAAGGCGGTGAAATTTCTGGGTCATGTAATTTCTGCTAATGGAGTTGCAGTTGATCCGAACAAGATTGAGGCCGTGATGGACTGGGAGAGGCCCAAGACGGTTACAGAAGTGAGAAGCTTCCTGGGTTTGGCCGGCTACTATCGGAGGTTCATAGAAGGATTCTCCAAGATGGTGCTACCGATGACACGCCTTACCCGAAAGGAGACTCCATTCGTGTGGACACATGAGTGTGAGGAATGTTTCCAGGAGTTGAAGGAGAGACTGACTACTGCTCCAGTGTTAGTTCTTCCTGATCCTGCGGAGCAATTCGAGTTATACTGCGATGCCTCTGGTAAAGGACTTGGTTGTGTGCTGATGCAGAAAGGGAAAGCGGTTGCTTACGCTTCAAGACAGTTGAAACCTCATGAGGAGAACTACCCGACTCACGACTTGGAGTTGGCAGCCATTGTTTTTGCTTTTAAGATTTGGAGGCATTACCTGTTTGGCATGAAGTTTGCTGTATTCAGTGATCACAAGAGCCTGAAGTATCTGTTTGACCAGAAGGAGTTGAACATGTGACAGCGAAGATGGATGGAGTTCTTGAAGGACTACGACTTTGAGTTGATGTATCACCCTGGCAAGGCCAATGTGGTAGCCGATGCTTTGAGTCGAAAATCCGTGAGCTTATCCAGCTTAATGATGAACGACTACGAGATGATCGAGAAGTTCAGAGACTTGAGAGTTAACTCCTTGTTTGGGGGTGCACTGCTTGAAATGGAAACAGCAGAAGTGATTAATGAGCTGATGGAGAAAATTAAAGAGGTGCAAGTGCAGAGAGAGTGCCTTGATTATGTGAAAAACCAGGACGGTGTGTCTTGGAACGATGACGGATTGCTACTGTTCCAGAAGAGGATTGTTATTCCTCGAGGGCCATTGACCGAAGAGGTTATGGCAGAGGCTCATAAGGGCCGGTTCACTATCCACCCTGGTGCTACGAAAATGTATCAGGACTTGAAAAGGAATTTTTGGTGGCCGGGCATGAAGAAGGACATAGCGGTCTACGTGTCCAAGTGCCTTATTTGTCAGAAAGTGAAGATCGAGCACCAGAAACCGTCTGGTAAACTTCAACCTCTGGAGATTCCACAGTGGAAGTGGGAAAGTATTTCCATGGACTTTGTGGTGGGATTGCCTAAAACTCTGGCTGGTTGTGACTCTATCTGGGTCATTGTGGACAGATTGACCAAGTCTGCCCATTTTCTTCCAGTGAAGGTGAGCTTCACTACAGAGCAGTTGGCCAAGCTATATGTTCGCGAGATCGTGAGGCTTCACGGGGTGCCCGAGAGTATCATCAGTGATAGAGACCCGAAGTTCACATCTCGGTTCTGGGAGGCGCTGCAGGAGGCTTTTGGTATGCAGTTGAGATTGAGTACCGCCTATCACCCTCAGACTGACGGACAGACTGAGCGGACCATCCAGACATTGGAGGACATGTTGAGAGCTTGCACGTTGGAGCAGGGTTCTGCATGGGATAGGTACCTTCCGTTGGTTGAATTTTCTTACAACAACAGTTTTCATGCTAGTCTGGGCATGGCACCCTACGAGGCGCTGTACGGTAGGAGGTGTCAGACTCCTACCTGCTGGTCTGAGGTTGGAGATAAAGAGCTGTTTGGCTTGGACTTTGTCCAAGATACTACCCTACAGATCCAGATGATCAGGGAAAAGTTGAAGCAGGCGCAGAATCGCCAGAAGAGCTACTACGATGTCAAGCATCGACCACTGGAGTTCAGTGAGGGTGAGCACGTGTTTGTGAAACTTTCACCTGTCACCGGTGTTGGACGGGCACTCGGCGTGAGGAAGTTGAGCCCGCGATTCATTGGGCCCTACCAGATCCTTGGTAGAGTAGGACCAGTTGCCTATCGACTCGCCTTACCTCCGAACTTAGCCAACATCCACGACGTGTTTCACGTGTCTCAGCTTCGGAAGTACATAGCAGACCCTTCGCACGTGGTGCAGCCGGATGATGTGGAAGTTCGGGAGAACCTAAAGACTCCCGTCGGGCCACTCAAGATTCTCGATCGAGGCGAGAAACAGCTTAGGAGCAAGATCATTCCGATGGTCAAGGTGCAGTGGACTGGGCGTAGTCCCGAGGAGTGCACGTGGGAGCGAGAGGACGAGCTTCTCCGACAGTATCCCGACTTTCGAGACAGGTATGTTTCTGATTTTGAGGACAAAATCCTTAAAAAAGTGGGGTGAATGTAAGAACCTGCACCGCTAATTAAGGTAATTAGTGAATTAATTATGATAATTAGGAAATAATTCCATAATTGACCCTAATAATTAATAATGGGCTTAGATAATTATATTGAGTGAGTAAAAATGCTGAAAGTCGCATTTCGGAAGAAAAGCGCAGATACCGATTCTGCTACTCGGTATAAATGCGTACCAGAAAAGTATCCCGGAAAATTATAACGAATGCATGATAATTACTAGAATATTATGTAGGACTTGTAAAACAAGTTTCAAGTCAAAATGACGTAATCTGATGCCAGAACTGATACTAGCTATGGAAAAGCGCGTACCGGAAAGGTGCTCCGAAAAATAAAATAAAAATATGACAAATCTTAGAAAAATGCGTAGGTCTAGAATCCGAAGTTTGAGATCAAGATCTTTTACTTTGCGATTAAGGCTAATACTGCGCGAGGTGGCCAAACCTCTATAAATTCATTAGTTGGCACATGATCCTAGGTCAAGTTTCTGCCTCCTACGTGCCTTCTTCTTTGTGTGAAAGCTTCTGAGTTTGTCACCTTCACCTCCCTCATTCTCTTGAGCCAAGACTCCATTTTTACTCTTGGTTTCTCCTCCTTCTTCCTTCCTACACACTTGTGATCATCCTTGTGAGAGTGAAAGGAGTGTTCTTGGGCAGTGTCAACTGCTGTGTGTGTGTAGTTAGTGAGCTGAGTTTGGAGCTTTAGTGATGGCTACTTTGTGGTAGTCATTGTAAGCTTCAAAGTGCCTTCTTGTGGTGTAAGAACCCATCTTGAAATGCCATTTTCGTGCTCCTACTTAGGCTGAGTTTGAGGAACCTTGGGAGAGCTCCAAGAGCACAACTTGCCTCTGTTTTGAACCTTGGTAAGCTTCCTACACCTTTGATCTTAAGTTTTGATGCTTAAAGTTGGTGTCTTGGCATGTAAAAAGTTAAAATGAAGTAACCAACACCTAAATGAACTTGTATATGCTTAAAGATGCATGCTTTAACGTGTACATGTGTTAAAAGTTGGAACTCTGGGATGGATATTCACGAAATGCAGAAACTGCATTCTGTCGTGAGATATCCGGATATTTGTCGAACAGATATCCGGATATCAGTATCCGGATATGGTATCCGGATATTGATATCCGGATATGGGATCTGGGTATCCGGATATGACATATCCGGATATGTCCAGTGTGATATCCGGATATGGCATATCCGGATATGCCCCTTCTGATATCCGGATATCCTGGGTTCTGCGCAGACAGTAGCTTTACTGTATGAACAGTAAGCTATTGGGTGTGTGTGGACCCTAGTTTAAGGAAGTTGAACTTCTGTAATTAATGAACTAAGTCAGAATCACATGATTAAGGGCTTATGGCTTTGTTGGAAGCCTTGAGACGTAAAACGTAAAGGAAAGGCGTAGTCTTTAAGTTGTATGCTTGTGATGCATTAATATTGACTTGTTAATGGTCCATATCAGATTGTGATACTGCTGTTTGTGGACTAGTGAGTGGTTGGACTCTTGGCTTGGATAGCTAGCTTGCAAGGTAAGCTTTCGTGTCCTCGGTTTAGCCATTTTGATGTTCCACCATGTCCCATGGGGATGGGTTTATGCATGCTGTGTTACATGCTTTGATTATTTTGGAAATGCTGTTGAGCTGTTTATATGTAATGAGCTATTATGATATGCATGTGGTGTCCACCTAGACGGCAATCCTGAGTATGTAGTACATACAAGATGGAGAAGCATGTGGGTGAGGTGCAGGTAGTATCCATGTACTCATGTAGGCATAGACGTATTCCTACATTTCTCTGGCCAATAGATTTGAAAGCACACATGACATGATTAATTGTTGCATCGCATGATTTTGGAACTTATACTGTAATACTGTTTTAGAACTTATATTACACATGTAAGTGAGCTTGGGGTGGAGACTCCTTGAGGACCCCTTGTCTTATTGAGATTTCTTGTTAGAGATCTCACCCCACGTTTGAGGACGCTTATTTCAGGATCAGGTAATGTTGAGGGCTCAGGTGGCAGGAGACCAGAGCTGAGCTGATAATTATGCTGACGTGCTGGTTGTGGATTGCTGTTTATTTGACTGCTGTTATGTTTTTCTGCTTTATTTATGTTAAGTTTATGTTGAGACTATTTGTGGGCATTGTTGCCTTATTTGGTGAGCATGGGGTTTGTCCATGCCACATGATTGTTATCGTCTTTTTATGTTAATGTTGTAATTAAAGTATCAGGATTTTGACCCAGGCTACTTTTGTAGACCTGTGGCTCTAGATACCCACATTATATTTATGTACGAGGTATTCAGTTAGTTGTCTTGCAATTTACATACAGACAGTATTTTTATGAAAATGATTAAGTAATCAAGTTGGTTAAGTTAATGACGTCATAATTGAATTAAAGAAAAAGTTATTCCGCAATTTAATTAAGCGTGGCTTAATACGATAGTGTGTTAACAATCCGGGTTAACACGGGCTGTTACAATGGTGGTGGTCCGGCCCAAAACGATGGTCGAACGCACCGGAAAAAGGTTGTTGTCACCATAAAACTCCACTCCCGTGTGGAGGCACGTGGCAACTCTGTTGGCGGCGTGACTTGGATAGAGTTGATCGCCTCTTTGTGTTGGCTCTGGTCGTGTAGGTGTTCGCTAAAAAAGTGCCCTGTCAGCGTGAACAGTGACGGATGATAGTTTACGGTGATGAATGATGATTCTTTCCGATGATCCGAGGTTGGAGAACTGAAAGTGGGTTGCCGGTATCATGCACAGCATAATGACTTGCTGGAATGACGCACGACAAGATTTTTATGCGGAAGCTAGATTTCCCAAAACATAAACTCTGGTACCAAGTTAAGAACAAGGAAGCACGAACACTTAAAAAAATAGGGAGAGTCGTGTCTGACACGCTCCGACACGGCGACACGCTCTGACACGGTGTCGGACACGCGGTCAACTTTTTCCGACACGTTGACCATTCCGAAACGCGAATTTGATCGAGTCCAACGCGGTCAAATGGCATTTTCGTAAATTTTTTAAATTAAAAAAAATTATTTTTTAAAAAACTAAAATGTATTAGTAAAACTTCTACATGATCATATCAACTTTCTCCCTTTTTTTTCTTTAAGTAAATAATAGATCATCTCAACACCATCGTTGTCATTCCTGTTACGCTCTTACCATGTCTCCTCCTCCCTAATCTCTCTAATCTGATCTCATATCTCTCTATTTCATCCCAGTTCTTGTTTTTTTATTAAAGCTTCCACCTTTTATAATGTTTGATTGTGTTATTGATGTTCTTATTTTACGGTGTATTCTTTTAGTTTATGATTTTCCCTTTTGTGAAGAACGCTGCTACAATTTTTGGTATTGGGTGTCAGTGAATTCTTTTGCTGTTGTTGCCATTGGTTACATCAGATTTTTTTTTTCTTTTTTTTTCTCCCTTTATGTAACACCTTGGATTCCGACTTTGAATCAATTTTTCTTATGTGATTTTGGATTGGAAAGGAAATTTGAAAGATAATATTTTGATGAGTATTATTTTTAATTTTTTTTTGTTAAATTATTGAATACTAAATGAAAGATACACTACATAATTTAAAAATATTATTTTATGTTAAAACGTGTCCCAACGTGTCGAAATCCATAATTCTTTTAGATTGACGTGTCAGAGTGTCGTGTCGTATCGTATCACGTGTCGCATGTCGTGTTGATGCTACATAGCTTAAGAATATGGAAATATGAATCTTGTATATTGTGTGTATGACTGTACAAAAGAGTTATTTATTTATAGAGGCTAAATGACCTAATAGGCTAAGTTCAAACCTAACCTAAATCCTAAAATAAGGAAACAAATAATTACATATTAGAATGTAATAAATACAGATTAATTTTTCATTTTTGCAATATATATGTGTGTGTGAGATAAATTTTTTTGATATTCGTGTCAAATTTCAAAATTTGATACTGTTGTCAAATTTCAAAATCTAACACCAAATGTTAATCCTTGATTTTCGCCAATTAACGGTTATTATTTATTGAAAATTAATAATTAATTAATAAATTTGATTTATGATAATTATAACCGTTGATTGGCGAAAATCAATAGTTAGAATTTAATTTTAAAATTTAATATCCTCGCCTATATATAATATATACTTACGCCACTTCTTTTTCCTTTATATATATACTTATGAGTTATGACACTTTTTTTTTTGTATATAGGGATAGGATACTGTGACACCCAAGTTATGTTACACCCATGTGACATTCAGTTAATCTTACCGTTAGATCGCTTATGTTGATCCAACGGTTATATTTATTTCTACCTTTGTATGATCATAATTTCTCAAATTTAAAGTGAAAGCATTAAATATGGGAAATCATAACCATACAAAGGTAGAAATAAATATAGAATATTAAATTTGGGAAATCATGACTATACAAAGATGAAAATAAATATAACCGTTGGATCAATACAAGCGATCTAACAGTGAGATTGACTGAGTGTCACATGGGTGTAACATAACTTGGATGTCATAATATCCCATCCTTTTATATATACTCACGCCACTTTTTTTTTATTTATATATATATATATATATACTGATGGCACTTTTTTTTTTTTTCTTTATATATATATACTCACGCCAATATATAAGCAAGTCAATTCGTCCCTTAAAATCCGCGATCCTATAGAAATAAGGCTCCCATATAATTCCTCCCCTGCCGTATCCTTCACAATTGCTTGCTAAGCAAAGAATATCCTTGGGCTTAGATATCCACTTGAATCACATATTTGGCCCCAATGTTACTTTTATGGGAGAATAGCTTCTGCTGGCAACTGTACAAGGTTATTCTCCTGCCTATATATATATATATATATATATATATATATATATATATATATATATATTTTAAATTAATATATGGTGGGACCCATTAAAAAATTATGTGTGTTGCAAAAAAATTTTTTTTCCCATGAAAGGAGAAGAACAAAACCCTATATATATATATATATATATATATATATATATATATATATATATATATATATATTGGAAATTTACTTTTATATCTTTGTATGAACTAATGACGTCTTACAATAATACAGTATGACTTTTCATTAAAAAATAAAGGCATGGAAAATCAAACTAATGACGTCTCCCAAATTATTGAAATCATTAGTCTTTAGCTCTTTCCTAATGGCTAATTTTTATTTTTAATATTTTTTTGTTTGTAATGAGTTGTTAATGTGAAAAGATGGATATATCACGTCTCAAATAATATGTTATGAGTTAGTGTATTGTTCTGCCTCTTTTCTAGTGGTCTATTCTGGCATGACCTTCCTGTGTGGGAATATTACAGCGACGATACTTGCAAAGTTATTCAGACATCTAATTTAACTCGTGTTTTATGAAATAAGAAAGGTATATTAAAAAAGGATAGGTTATATTTATAAAATTTTATTTTCAAACTCTTATAAATTAAAGTAGTATGTATTATGAGAAGTATAGTGTAATTGTGAGAGTTTGTAAATAAAAAATTTATAAATATAATCATGTTCATTAAAAAAAAATTGAAAGAAAGTGTTAGATAATAGTATAGATCACTAAAAAAACTTTCACCAATAACTTAAGTTTTTGGGTTGAATTGATTTTTTACATTGTATCAGAGCTTTCTTGACCATAAGATCACGAGTTTGATCTTCATCGCCTTCCACTTTCTTGTGAAATTAAATAAAACCGCAAAAAATAAACCAAAAATTATGCCTGTATAATATTCACTTTTTAAATTCAAAGAACTTTTGCGTGAAAGATGTGTTAGAGAATAATATAAATCATTGAAAATATCTTCATCCGCGGATCCACCATTTAAATTTTTGGATTTAATTAGCTTTTTTTTGGACATAAAAGAGAGCAAAAATGAACTATGACTCTTATTTTATAAATTAAAATGTAAGATGAGCTAATCTTAATTATTAAATTTTATATTAATAGCTAAAGTTAACCATTTGTGACACTAACCCATTTTATTTTTACCATTAGTGTACAGAAGTCATTTTCACTTGTAAAAAAACTTTCATCTACAATGAAAATTTACAATAAGCCAATTTCTGGTTGACGTCTTGGAGTTGATGAAGGCTCGCTAACTTCGATGCAGCTACGCTATTTTGATTTTTTTTTTCTTTTCTTAAGAATGTTTGGTAGAATAATTATGGAAATAATTATTTTCTGTGTTTTTTTATTTTAAAAGTTAAAAACCAAAATAGAAAACAAAAATAACTCAGACATATTCTCTAAATTTAATTATAAAAATAAAAAAATAGTTATAATTTTTAATTTTTTATTTTATAAAACAGACTTATCAAACGAATATTTTTTTTTTATGAAAACTAAAAAATTATTTTAAGAAACAAGAACCAGACAGAGCTTTATTATCAAAGAGAACTTTCGTAACTTTGTTCGTCTAATGACATCACCAATAGTCCGACTGATTTCACACGCTCACGCAGTAGAAATTTCCTAATTACTTAGCTAACTTGATCATCTAATCGTATAAGCATTGCATTTCCGAATCCCAAGGATCAAGTCAAAGGATGAGTGCAAGCCAAAGACATATAAAATAAACGCCGTGCACAATCTGATCTATTTTCTGATTCTTTATAATTTTTTAGTTTTGTGCAAGACTTATAAATAAATCTTTATAAGGAAAAAGTTTAATATATTGCAAAAAAAATACCGTTTAAAAAATATTCTGATAAGATTTCACCAGTTTTTTTTTTTTTTTTTTTGGTATCCAGATTTCACTAGTTTGCTTTTGGCTATTATAGTTTTTTTAGAGTTTATATATTAGTTCTTATATTTTTTGTTGTTTGAATTTTAATATCTCATTGTCTAAAGTTTAATTAAGATCAAATGATTTGTGATTAGAATAGAAGGTAAAATTTATAAATATAATTTTGAAATAAGATATAACTGAAAATAATAAAAAAATTGAATATATCTTAAAACAAGTTCCTTCTAAGGAGCTTTTAACCTTTTTTTCACTTATTATAATTTTTTTTGTTATAATAGTTTTTATAAATATATTTTGTTAAACTTCTCATTTTAAAGAAAAGAGAAATTAAAAAATAAACTGTCAAACGGTCAATTAATCCACAGGTATTTTATAGTTAAATGTAAAGTCTAATAATTAAGGATGTTCATAGTTTTACCTAAACTGGTTTTTTCCCTAATCAAATCGAATTTGATTAATCTGAATCGGTTTTAATTTTTCCGAATTGGTTCATGTTTTAAAAGTATTTTATAATTATACCAAAAAAAAAAGTATTTTATAATTGATAATCGGTTCAATTTTGCAAACCAATTCTGAACAGACTCTTTTAGTTAGATTCGATTTATAAAATCAATTCGGTTCTTGAAATTGATTAAAAAAATGCATTTTAATTTGATTCAGTTCTGTTCAGTTCAATTCAATTTTTTTGCACAGCCTTTCTAATAATAATTAATATGAATAATATTTAGTGCAAAAGATAATATGATTAATAGTTAATTGCAATTCATTGATAATCTAAAAGTCAAATAAATAATCTAATATGAGCTTATAATTGGTTATAATTTCTCTCTAAAAAAATCCAGGGCATTAAGAGGCATGACTTATACCATCAATTGATTAATAATGTAAGGAAAAATATTCATTCTTTTAAATGACACAACTTATATCATTTCACTCTCACAAATAGGTGGAACCCACACTTTTATTTTTTTGTCAACTCTTTTCTCCTTTATCTATCTCTTTCTCCCTCTTAAAATGTTACAACGTTACGTCCTTCAAAATGATATACATTTTACCCTTATAATAAATACAAAACGTTTAAAAATAAAGAGGGCATTAAGAGGCATGACTTATAGGCATCAATTGATTAATCTAATATTATAAAATTAATCAGAAACGAGAATACTACTTCACATGGCAGAGGATTTTGACAGCTGATATAATCATATATGATATATCTACCAAAAGCTTCATGCTCTGCTTCATAACTCCTTCAACTGCCATATTCCTCATTCTTCTCTAATTTTTTTTTTTAAATATATATATATATATATATATATATATATTTAATGATGGATTGAAATTTGAATCAATAATGTCACATATACTGTTCTCTTGCTACTAAGTGACGAGGGAACGTTTGGTAGAGGAGAATTTTTTTTTTTACTAGAGAAATATGATTACTGGGAAGAGAAGATGAGTTTAGTAGAAAAGTTAAAATAAAATTGTTTGGTAGGCTGAAATATTATCGGGAAAATTGATTTAAGTTTTCTAAGTCTATGCTTGATTGAAGGTAAAATATTGCTGCATGGATTCGTCTTCCAGGTATCCCTTTAGAATACTGTGTTCAATCTGTGTTGAAAATGATAGGAAGCTCCATAGGAAAAGTTTTAAAAGTCGACAAAACTACCTCTTTGGGTGATAGGGGCAAATTTGCTAGAATCTGTGTTGATTTAGACTTATCTAAACAGTTGAGGGGTGAATATATCCTAGAAGGGGAAGTATTTAAGGTTGAGTATGAAGGACTATATTTAATTTGCCTTAATTGTGGTAAATACGGTCACAATATAGACAAATGCTCTGAGCTCAAGAAACCGATGGAGAGTAATGACAAGCAGGAGCCCGTGCACGAAGCAACTAAACCTACTTGTAATCAAGGAGTGGGCCCCTGGATGGTGGTCCAGAAAAAAAAGTTTTTTAAACAGCAACCGAATGCTAAGAGCGATGGACAAGAAGGTAGAACTTTTGGTGAGGACATCTCCAACAAAAAGACAATTAGCCACAGAAACAAATCCCCTGTGATAGTATTGGGGTCTTCTTCCCTGAATTTGCAGCCTTCTAATACTATCGCAAGTCAGGGACCAGGGGATCAAAAAGAGAATAAAATTGCTAGCCCCTATCAGCCTCCTCCTAGGGCAGTACCTAAAATAAATGGATCGGGCTACAAGAAGTCTCATCCCAAAGGAAGTTATAAACCTAAGATTCAGAACAAGGGGAGTTCCTTTGTGTTTACTTCGAAGGCCAATCCAGCAGGCAATAGCTCTAGCCCAGTAGAGCTCCCTTCATCCAATTATCTGAACAACCAGATCTCTAAATCTCAGGAGCCCATTAATCAAGGTGTCCTGATTAATGGGCCCAGAAACGAGATCCCCATTACCAGAATTAATGGTAATTCTATTACTTCCTCAGAGTGTGTCTTAAATGCTATGGAGGGAGAGCATTCTAAAATGGATATTAGCAAGGGAAATAGCGAAGAACAAATGAATGGGGCTAAACCCCCTGACAAGGAAAATCTGAAAGGTTTGGTTGTTGAAAAAAATGTTTGTGTTATGGCTTCAGACCAATTGATTGAGAGTGTTCAGGGACTCATTAATCCTGACTCTGAGATGATTATCCAATGAATTGCCTTGTCTGGAATTGCAGGGGTGCAGCTAAGAAATCTTTTAAAATGACCCTGCGTAATTTCACTAAGAAGTACAAGGTTGGTTTGGCAGCAATTTTAGAGCCCAGAATTAGTGGTATCTCGGCTGCTAGGAAAATAAAACAACTGGGATTCAAAAACTACTTGATGGAAGATGCTGTGGGATTCAGGGGTGGTATTTGGATCTGTTGGAATGATGATTCCTTTAACCTTTCTCTCATTGAAAAAAGTAATCAGTTCATTCATGTCCTCTGTACTTGTAGCAATGGGGCCAGCTTCCTCCTGACTGTTGTTTATGGCAGCCCTAGAGAGGAAGATATAAAAGTTCTCTGGTCGGCCCTTAGAAGAATCAGTGAAATTGTCTCTACCCCTTGGGCTCTTATGGGGGATTTCAATGAGATTTTGAGTGCTAATGAGAAAAAAGGGGGTGTACCTGCCAACCTATCCAAATGTTCAAAGTTTATGGAAGTCCTTGATGACTGCAACATCATGGACCTTGGCTGTCATGGTGCTAAATTCACTTGGAGAGGATCTAAATGGTTGCACCTGGACAGAGTTTTCAAGAGACTAGATAGGACTTGTGCTAATGCCTTATGGAGAACTGTCTCCCCTGAAGCTACTGTCAAAGCTTTGCCCAGGCTCAACTCAGATCACAACCCCTTGCTGCTCTCTCTTAGTCCCCAGGTTTCTAATTGGAGAGAGAGACCTTTCCGGTTTGTGGCTGCTTGGCAAGATCATGGTTCCTTCCCTTCCTTCCTCAAAGAGCATTGGAATCCCAATTTTGATGTTTCTTCCTCCTTATCTCGCTTGGTCAATCCGTTGAAGGTGTGGAATAAGCAGGTGTTTGGGGATATCTTAACTAAGAAGGAGAGGCTGTTATTGAGTCTCCAAGAGTTGCAAGCTAGAATTCATTCTACTAATGATGATTCCCTCTCCCCTCTAGAGCTTAATTTACAACAAGACATCACTGATGTGCTGGAGGCAGAGGAAAGTCTCTGGTTCCAAAAATCTAGAACCAAATGGATTGAGGATGGGGACAAAAACACAAGATTTTACCATATCACTACTATGATCAAGAGAGCTAGGAACAAGATTCTTGTCATAAAGAATGAAGCTGGTCACTGGATAAAAGAGGAAGAGAGCATAATAAGGCTATTTCTTGCGTTTTATACGGGTCTTTTCACTGAAGATCACATAGCTAGACCTTGGCATAATACTATAACTAAATGGCCTAATCTCTCTCAACAAGAAATGCGCATGTTGGAAGCTCCTATTAACCCCCAAGAAATACATCAAGCTTTCTTTAAAATGGGTCCTTTGAAGGCTCCTGGGCCGGATGGTTATCCAGCATTATTCTTCCAGAAAAATTGGGATGTCATTGGTAAGCAAACTGTGGCTTCTGTTATCCATCTTTGGCTTAATCCTGGGAATATCAAAGACATTAACAAAACCCTTTTAGTCCTGATTCCTAAAGTTCAAAATCCTGAAAGGGTTGCCCAGTTTAGACCGATTGCTCTATGTTCTGTGTTATATAAAGGGATTAGCAGGATCATTGTGAACAGGCTGAAGCCATTCCTTAAGAAGTTGGTATCTCCCCACCAAGTCAGCTTTGTGCCTAACCGTAATATTCAAGATAATATCATCATTGTTCAGGAGATGATTCATACCATGAACAGGATGAGAGGGAAAAGAAGTTTTATGACTGTGAAAATTGACTTAGAAAAAGCTTATGACCGTATTTCTTGGGATTTCATTCAAAGAGTTCTTGAGGAAATCGGTATTCCTTCTAAGTTGATCTCCTTAATCATGGCCTGCATTACTTCCTCTGAATTTGAGCTTCTCTGGAATGGGGCTAAAGCTGGAGCCATTCTTCCTACTAGAGGTCTAAGACAAGGTGACCCCATTTCACCTTATATCTTTGTTTTATGTATGGAGAAACTCTCCCACCTTATTGCTGATGCAGTAGAAAATAAAAGTTGGATACCCTTGAAAGCTGGAAAGGGTGGACCAAGGATTTCTCACTTGCTTTTTGCAGATGATTTAATGTTGTTTGCGGAAGCTTCAGAAACCCAAATTACCAAAATCATGGAGATCCTGAATTTGTTTGGTGATGTTTCTGGACAAAAAGTAAACAAAGATAAGACCAGTATTTTCTTTTCAAGGAATATTGATGAGGGTCTATCCAGGAAAATAACAAGCATCTGTGGCTTTGCTCCTACAAAAAACCTTGGGAGGTACCTGGGTTCGATGATGAAGCATGACAGAGCTAGCAAGAGCCTTTATAGTGAAGTCCTGGACAGAATTCACAAAAGGCTGAATGGGTGGTCTAAGCAGAATCTCTCTATGGCTGGTAGAGTTGTCCTAGCCAAATCAGTCATTTCCTCTATCCCTATGTTCCACATGCAAAATAACATCATTCCTCTGGGGATCTGTGATGAAATTGAAAAAATCCAAAGACGATTCATTTGGGGTGGTACTAAAGAAAAAAGGTCAGCCCATCTGGTTTCTTGGGAGAAATTGTGCAAGCCTAAGTGCTTGGGGGGCCTTGGTATCATTAATTTAAGGAAGCAGAATGAAGCTTTCTTAATGAAAATGGCTTGGTCTATTATTCATGATCCTCACCAGCTCTGGTCTCGAGTTCTCCTTGCTAAATATGGGAGGAAGGTGGAATTGCATGGTAATTGCATCAGTAAGGCTTATGATTCAAGACTTTGGAAGAATCTCTCTAAAATCTGGCCTGTACTTCTGGACAACTTGAAGTGGAACATTGGTGATGGTAAAAACACCAATTTTTGGCTAGATGATTGGCTTAGAGATATTCCTAAGCTGCTAAATGTTGCAGTCATGGAACCCCATCCTCTGCTCATTGCTGATACTGTGGCTGACTGTATTGACAAAAACTCCAACAATTGGAACTTCACCTTTCTTCATCAGTTCTTTGAACAACATGTGGTTAATTTGATAGCAGCCATTCCCCTCCCACTACTTCAGCTGGGTGTGATGTGCTTGCTTGGAAGGATCTGAACCCATCGATCTCTTTGGTTAAAAAGGCTTATACAAGCCTGATGAAATTTGATGCTTTATCTCCAAACTTTCACTGGGAGATTATTTGGAAATGGAAAGGCCCTGAAAAATACAAATTTCTGATCTGGAAGCTTGCTCATGGAAGGATTCTGACCAACCAATTAGTTTCCAAGTGGGGAAATACTTCTGACAGGTGCAAACTCTGCCCTGATAAGGTAGAAACCATTCTCCATGTCTTTAGAGATTGCCCCCGTGCCTCTAAATTCTGGAATTGCTCTTTGTTCACTACTCAGCCTCCTTTGTTCTTTACTGAACAGACTTTGCACATCTGGCTTGATAATTGCTTATTATTTTCTGATGTGAGACAGCCTAATTGGAGAGATTATTTCTTTATATCTTGTTGGTATATTTGGCTGTGGAGAAATAAAGATTGCCATGAACAAGATTTCAAGATGCCTGATAATGTGACTGGTGAGATTCAAAGAAATTGGGTGGTTTTGTCTAATGCTAAACAGGTGCTCAGCCCAACCTCCAGATCCTTTAGCATCAGGACTCCCACTCATTGGATTCGGCCAGAGGTGAATTGGCTTAAATTAAATGTTGATGGAGCCGTTTCTTCTAAGAGAGCAGCTTGTGGAGGTCTCTTGAGAAACAAGGATGGTGTTTGGGTTGGTGGCTTTCAATCTTTCCTTGGTTCTTGCTCTCCTCTTCATGCTGAGCTGTGGGCTATTCTCCATGGTCTCGATCTAGCTTGGCAGCTAGGTACTCCTAAAGTGATTGTTGAGAGTGACTCCTCTCAAGCAATCAACTTGCTTTCTTCTAATGGGAAAGATGCTCGACAACTGCCCCTGGTAGTTAGGATTCGAGCTTTTATGGAAAGAAATTGGATGACTGCTCTTTCTTTCACAAACAGAGAAGCTAATAGCTGTGCTGATTGGCTAGCAAAGGATGCTCTTTCCAAGCACCTTGGTGTCTACCTTCTTTTGATTCAACCGTCTGAGCTGCAAAATCTGTTGGAGAAAGATGTCCAGACCCCTGCTGGCCAACCATCTGTGTGGAATCCTGACTAAGACCTTTGTATTGCTTCTTTATGTTTTTCTTTTCTGCTTTTTGTTTTGTTCTTTTTTGGTTCTGTTTCTGTTTTGCTTTTTGTTGGGGCTTTGCCCCTTTTCTGTACCAAAAAAAAAAAAAAGGTAAAATATTGCTGAGATAATGAGTCTAAATTACTAAAGTAACCATTTTAAATTTTGAATGTGATATTTTTTATGAAATTTTGCAAACAAATCACAATGGTTGGGCAAAGGATTTTCGTGGTTAATTTTTTTGAGTCTTATACAAATATGGTCTAAGTTGAAATAGCAATGGAAGTTGCCTGTACAAGAAAAATCCCTACCAAACACCCCCCTCAATGACTTTCTTTTTTATTTTATTTTTTGTTTTAGTGACATG